>JAODAL010016949.1:0-79189 GCA_025379985.1 Phyllomedusa bahiana
ATAACAACATTATCACCACGCTTAGATAATCATGCATTTAATCAGCAGGACTATTAAAAAATGGTGGTGTTTCAAAAGGATCCTAAATACAGAAATAATTTCAAAAAAACCCCGTTTTTACAGATACACACAGGAAAAAAGTTTAGTAATCAACTGATTCTTCGACAAATTGTAAAGAAAAACTAATCAACAAACTTGTTATCTTTCTGAAAAATGGTGCTTTTCCTTGTTTAATTTGACAAAATTGCTCGTCCATAATAAAAGGTTCAGAGATCCACAACATTAAAGGAAAATAAGATCAATGTCAGAGGATTCCTCACATGTAATTCTTGTAACATAATTTATCTGTGCCCATGTGGAAAAGCATTGTAGTCAGAACCATTATATATTTAAAAAATTAGAAAAAATTAAACAAAAGTCTAAATAATACGCTTAAAAAGAAAAATGGATATTGAGCAAAATATGGATAAAATAGAAGGTAAAAAAACACAGTACAGTTGCCAAACATTTTTTTTTGGAAACCCAACCAAATTAACGAGTTACGCTAGATATAAGAAGTACCTGGTAACGATGAAATGGGGGTGAATCTTCCCCCAAGGGGGAATTTAATAGTTTTTTTTAAACCTTTTGATACTTTGTTTTTAAAAGGGGTTAAATGAGGAATGTAACTTCAATGTGTTCCTGTAATCTTGTATCTTAAAAGCAATTACACGTTTTTCCAAATTATATGCAAAAAGTTTTTTTGGGTGGTAAGTAAGTTTTTTTTTTGTTTGCCCAAAAACCATTGATGGGATGTGTGCAGGCTTTTTATATCACTAAAGCATTTGCAACACCTGTGCAAATTAGTTTGGCAGGTGTGCCCAAATTTAAAGGCAAGACACTTAAAAGGCTGTCCCACATTTTAAGCAGCCTACATTTTCAGCCAAAAGGGAAAGAAAAAGGTGTGCGGCTGCGAAAGCAACAAATTGTGGAGTGTTTTTTGGTCCCCGGCATAAACAATCAACATTGCCAAGACACTTCATCGTGATCACCCCACAATCAAGAAGTAAGTCTGTTTTCACAGCAAACACTGTGTGTGCGAAAGGGAAAATTGAGGACTCTTTCCAAAAGGCAATTACTCAGGGTTTAAAAAAAGCACTGCAAAAAATGCCCTTTTCAAAACCCCAACAAATTTTTGAAAACTGCTGGTGCCCCCCAAGGCCCCCGAACAAAAAGATGCAAGGTCCTTCAAGGGTTTCGCTGTGTGTAAACCACCCCTCGACCTCCCTATCCACCACACAAGCAAAATCGGATCCCTGGGCCAAAAAATACATGAAGACGAAATTCAAAAAATGCGATATGCCGTGCAATGCTCGATGGCCCGGGGTGGAGTGGGGGGATGGCTGGTTTGATAGACACCCCTGCAAAAAAAAAGGCTACGGCGCAAACAAGAAGGAGTGGAGTAATGTTTTTTGGGCGAACATGGAAGAAATTGTCGGCCCCTTAAAGGGTCCCTGAAGGGGGAAAGAAGAACTTCATAAAATTTTGTGGGGTTTCTCAAAAAAGCACTTCCTGCCATTGTTCAAAAAAAAGGGAACCCGTTTCTTTTGGGACCCAAGAAACAATTTTCAAAGCAAAAATAAAAGGGACCCTCCGAGAGATGGGCGAATTTCTCAAAAAATTTGGTTCCCGTCAAATTCGCCCGAATTTCCCCCACAAAAAAAAACTTCGGGCCGAATCTTTCCCGGGGGAAAAATCACTTAAAAAAAAAAGCTTTTTTCCCCCGGGTGGGACAGAGCCCGCAGGGTGCTGTAGAACCCTTTGCCATGCTTAAAATTTTGCAGAGGGGGCTTGGTTTGGTCCTTTATACAATGTTGGGGTTTATAATATGACACCTTTCCCAAAAGTCATTGGGGCCCCTGTCTGAAACCCCAAGCTGGGTGGGCCGGGCCCTGAACCCCCCACTTTCTCTGTCATTGTGCCACCGTGGCCACTCCAGTTTTTTGCCACCTTTCAGAATTCATTGTTGCCACTGGTCGACCTCATGCTAGCGGGGGGCCAAACCCCTCACCCCTTCCACTTTCTGTCAAATTTCCCCTCTGTTGGCCCCACTACTTTTTGTTTTGGCCACCTCCAGACTTCCCTTGGCCAAATCTCTGACCTCATGCTGCTGCTTGGGCCGGGGACCCTTTCCCCACTGTTTTTATTGTGCCCCTCTCCTGACCTCATGCTGCTGCTCGCTGGGAACCCCCCACTCCTGTCATTTTTGCCCCTCCTGTGGCCCCCACTCCCGTTTTTGCCCCCCTCCAAAAAATGTCCCTTGTGCCCCTGTTTTGAAAACCCCAAGCTGCTGCCCCCCCACCTACCCCTCTCGTCATTTTGCCACTCTTTGGGCCTGCTACTGTTTTACCACCTCAGGAGTAGGCCAAAGGGTGGCACAATGACAACAGTAGTGAGTTGACGGCATCACAGCAGCAGCAGCCATGAAAGTCAGACAGTGGCACTATGACATTTCTGGAGGTGGCAAAAACAGGAGTAGGCCCACAGAGTGGCACAATGGACCACAGTGTGTAGGTACACGGCAGCAGCCACAGCAGCATGCATGAGGTCAGACAGTGGCACAAGACAGAGTGTGTAGATCACAGAGCAGCAGCCACAGCAGACAGCAATGAGGTCAGACAGTGGCACAATGACACAGTGTGTAGGTCACGCAGCAGCAGCATGAGGTCCAGAGCAGTGCACAATGACATTCTGGAAGTGGCAAAACAGTAGTAGGCCACAGAGTGGGCACAATGACAGAGAGTGGAGGTGACAGCAGCAGCAGATGATGTCAGAGAGGGCACACTGACACAGTGTGGGAGGGCACGCAGCAGCATCATGATGTCCCCCCCCCAGGCAGTGGCACAATGACATTCTGGAGGTGGCAAAACAGGAGTAGGCCACAGCGTGGCACAATGACAGTGTGGAGGGCAGGGCAGCAGCAGCATGAGGTCAGAGACAGTGGCAACAATGACCATTCTGGAGGTGGAAAAACAGTAGTAGGCCACAGATTGGCACAGGTGCAGAGAGTGGGAGGTGACGTGGCAAGCAGCATGAGGTCAGACAGTGGCACACTATGACATTCTGGAGGAGGCAAAAACTGGAGTAGCCACAGAGTGCACAGTTCAATGATAAGAGAGTTGATGTACAGCGGCAGCACATGAGGTCAGAGAGTGCACAATGACATTCTGGCTGAGAACAAAAACAGAAGTATGCCACAGAGTGGCACAATGACAGAGAGTGGAGTTGACGACGGGCAGCAGCAATGAGATAGACGGTGGCACAATGACAATCTAGAGGTGGCAAACAGTAGTAGGCCACAGAGTGGCACAATAACAGAGAGTGTAAGAGTCACAGCAGCAAGCAGCATGAGGCAGAGAAGGGCACATGACATAGTGTGGAGGGCACGGCAGCAGCAGCATGAGGTCCAGGCAGTGGCACAATGACATTCTGGAGTGGCAAAAACAGGAGGCAGCAGCCACAGAGTGGCACAATGACACAGTGTGAGATGTCACCGGCTGAAAGCAGCATGAGGTCAGACAGTGGGGCACACAATGGCATTCTTGGAGGTGGAAAAACAGTATTAGGCCACAGATTGGCACAATGACAGAGATTGGGAAGGTGACGGCGCAGCAGCAATGAGTCAGACAGTGGCACAATGACCAATCTCTTGGAGGTGGCAAAACAATAGTAGGCCACAGAGTGGCACAATGACAGAGAGTGTGTAGTCACAGCACAGCAGCATGATGTCAGAGACTGGCACAATGAAACAGTGTGGAGGGCACGGCAGTCACCAGCATGAGGTCATGCAGTGCACAATGACATTCATGAGGTGGCAAAAACAGGAGTAGGTAACAGAGTGGCACAATGACACACTGTGGAGGTCACGGCAGCAGCAGCATGAGGTCAGACAGTGGCACAAAGACACAGTGTGTAGGTCACAGGAGCAGCAGCATGAGCTCAGACAGTGGGGGCCAAATGAACATTCTGGAGGTGGCAAAACATAAGTAGGGACACAGATGGCACAAAGACAGAGAGTGGAGTGACGGCGACAGCAAAGCATGAGGTCAAGAGTGGCACAAGTGAGAACATTCTGAGGTGGCAAAAACCTGGAGTAGGCCACAGAGTGGGCACAATGACAGAAAGTGAGGTGACACGGCAGAGCAGAGGTCAACAGTGACAACAAGACATTCTGGAGGAGACAAAACATTAGTAGGCCAACAGAATGGCACAATGAAGAGAGTGGAGGTCACAGCAGCAGCAGCATTGAAGGTCAGAGAGGTGCACAATGCAACAGTGTGGAGGGCACGGCAAGAAAGCAGCATGAGGTCCAGGCAGTGTCACAATGACATCTGCTGGAGGGGGCAAAAACTCGGATTAGGTAACAGAAGTGGCACAATGACACAGTGGTGGAGGTCACGGCTGAAGCAGCAGAGGTCATGACAGTGGCACAATGGAATTCTGGAAGGATGGAAAAACAGTAGTAGTCCACAGAGTGGCACAATGACAAGAGTTGTGAGTGACGGCGGCATGCAGCAATGAGGTCAGACAGTGCAACAATGACAATCTGGAGTGGCAAAACAATAGTAGGGCCACAGAGTGGCACCATGACAGAGAATGTAGTCACAGCAGCAGCAGCATGAGGTCAGAGACTGGCACAATGACACAAGTGGTGGAGGGCACGGCAGCAGCAGCATGAGGTTGCAGGCAGTGGCACAATGACATTCTGATGTGTTCAAAAACAGGATTAGGTAACAGAGTGGCACAATGACACACGTGGGAGGGATCACGGCAGCAGCAGCATGATGTGCAACAGTGGCACAAAGACACAGTGTGTATAGGTCACAGGCAGCAGCAGCATGAGCACAGCCTGTGGCACTATGACATTCTGGAGGTGCAAAAACAGTAGTAGGCCACAGAGTGGCACAATGACAGAGAGTGGAGGGTGACGGCCGACAGCAGAAGCATGAGGTATGAGAGTGGCACAGTGACATTCTGGAGGTTGCAAAAACTGGAGTGATGCCCACAGAGTGGCACAATGACAGAAGAGGTGGGGTGACGACGGCAAGCAGCATGAGGTCCAGACAAGTGACACAATGACATTCTGAGGAGGACCAAAACAGTAGTAGGCCACAGAGTGTGCACAATGACAGAAGTGGTGGAGTCACAGCAGCAGCAGCATGATGTCAGAGAGTGGCGACAATGAACACGAGTGTGTGAGGGCAACTGGGGCAGAAGCAGCATGAGGTCAGGCAGTGGCACAATGACATTCTGGAGGTGGCAAAAAACCGAGTAGGTAACAGAGAGGCCACAATGAAACACACTGTGGAGGTGACGGCAACAGCAGCAAGAGGTCAGACAGTGGCACAATGAAACAGTTTTATGGTTCACAGGCAGCAGCAGCATGAGCTCAGACAGTGGCTCAATACATTCTGGAGGTGGCAAAACAGTAGTAGGCCACAGAGTGGCACAATGACAGAGAGTGAGGTGAACGGGCGACAGCATAATCATGAGGGTCCATAGAGTGGTCACAGTGAGCATCTGGAGGTGACAAAAAGCTGGAGAAGGCCACAGAGTGGCACAATGAACAGAAGTGGAGGTGACGACGGCAGCAGTCATGAGGTCAGACCAAGTGGAACACAATGACATTCTGGGAGGAGAACAAAACAGTAGAAGGGGCACAGAGTGGCACAATGAACAGAGAGTGAGGTCACAGCAGCAGCAGCATAGGTCAGAGAGTGGCACAATGACACAGTGTGGAGGGCACGCAGAGCAGCATGAGGTCAGGCAGTGCACAATGACATTCTGGAGGTGGGCAAACCATGAGTAGGTAACAGAGTGGCACAATGACACACAGTGGAGGTGGACGGCAACCAGCAGACATTGAGGTCAGACAGAGGCACAATGACACAGGTTTATGTCACAGCAGGTAGTCAGCATGACTCAGACGTGGCAGCACAATGACATTCTGGAGGAGGGCCAAAACAGCAGTAGGCCACAGAGTGGCACAATGACAGAGTGGAGGTGACGGTGCAGCAGCATGAGGTTCATACAGTGGCACAATGACAGTTCTGGAGGGAGGCAAAAACTGTAGTAAGGCCACAGAGTTGCACAATGACAGAGAGTGGAGGTCACGTGCGGCAAGCACATGAGGTCAGACAGTGGCACAATGACATTCCGGAGGTGGCAAAAACAGAGTAGTGCCACAGAGTGGCACAATGACAGAGAGTGGAGGTGACGGCGGCAGCAGCATGAGGTACAGACAGTGCACAATGACATTCTGGAGGTGGCAAAACAGTAGTAGGCCACAGAGTGCAAAATGACACAGTGTGTAGGTTAGAGGTAGCAGCCACAGCAGCAGCATGATGTCAACAGTGGCAACAGGTGACATTCGGATGTGGCAAAAACTGGAGTAAGGCCCACAGAGTGGCACAATGACAGAGAGTGGAATGACGGCTGCAACAGCATGAAGTCATAGAGTGGCACAATGACATTCTGGAGGTGGCAAAAACAGGAGTAGGTCCAGAGTGGGCACAATGACACAGTGTGGAGTTTACGGCAGGAAGCCACAGCAAGCAGCATGAGGTCAGACAGTGGCACACATGACATTCTGGAGGAGTGGCAAAAACTGGAGATGGCCCACAGAGTGGCACAATGACAGAGAGTGGAGTGACGGCAGCAGGATCAACAGCAAATGAGTTCAGAGATTGGCAAAATGACACAACTGTGGATGTCACGGCAACCAGCAAACAGCAGCAGCAGTATGTAGGTCAGGAGTGGCACAATGACAGAGTGTGGAGGTGGTGGGCAAACCATTCCTGGTAAAGATGGTTGGTGGCAGATGGAGAAACTGTCAGCAGATGTGTGGCATCTAGCGGGTGGCGGCATCAGAATAGTAGCTGAGGCAGGTAGTTTGAACCCAGACTCATTTCCCCCTCCAACAGTGTGGGTGAGGCGTCAACGCTAAATTTAATCTACGCCTAAGGCAAGTGGTGTTGGAAATCCTGGCCGATCCACGCCTTATCTTCTTGACAAAGTTCATCCGTTCCCCACATTTCTCCCGTGGACACGCGGGTCCATCCTTGGGGTAACGAATTGCCCCCGCCACACTGGAAACACCCCGCTCTGATGCCAACCTACTGGCCGGGCAGGGACAGCTTCTCCACTGCAAACTCGCAAGTAGCGGCCATCACATCCAGTTTGCTGCCAGGTAATCCAGCGGAATCTTCTACGTGGGGGGTGGCAGAGTGCTGTCCAGTAGGCCACCACCCAGTTTGGGTTCAGGGTCAGCTCCAGGTCCTGCTGCTGCTGCTGCTGGCGACTGCCCTCCCTACTAGGCGAGGGAGAAGGAGCTGCTCATTCAGTGACTCCAGACTTAGGTTCTGCTGATGGAGCTGGTACTGCTCCTAACCCCGCCCCCCACCTCCATCCAGCAGCCCCAGCGGCAGTAGTACTTGAGCACTGACTGAAGAACCCCCCCCGTCAGACCTGTCAGAGGAGGGGACGATGCCGCACATAGGGGGCACGGCCACTGACTACGGGAGGAATATCCCTATGTATTCGGGGTTTGTCCTCCCTCTCAATAGCTGGAAAAAGTGTCCCCATTTTGGACCGGGTATCGAGGAGTCCCTTTGGGTGGGTGAGCCAGAAGTCATCCCTCAGCCGGATGCTGACTATTCGGCTGTCACTAAAGAGCCAGGCAATAAGCTTGCTGCGTACCATTAAACCCCCCCTTTTTGGGTGGCAAAACAAGTGACATCCGAGGGCTCCCTGCCTCCATCTCCTCTGTATACGGCCACAAAGCTTGCGGGTCATCTGCTTCGTCTCCCTACATCTCCATCTACCTCCTCCCAGGCTGCTCCTGTACCTCCCTCTCTTATCACCTGGGTAGAAAAGCCACTCATTTCACTAGACAAGCTTCTGCTTCAATGTCCTCCGGCTCCACCTCCTCCATTTCAGTCCCCACGCGGACTCATGTGGTCCGCGAGAATTAGGCGCCACTCTGCTCCAGTCCCCTGCCCAGACAGATTTTTTAGCCATTGTTCCAGGATATAAGTAGTGGAATGACGTTAATCATTCTGTATTCCCTGGCGACAGACAAATAACTTGCCTCCTCGAATGGCTCAACCAACGGCAGGTGTCCACAACATTGAGCTGCCCACTGCTGACATCAAAGTTACACATGGGAGTACTCCTGTCCCCGCGCTGATCATCAAAAAGATCGTTTAATTGGCCTTTTTATCTGTTCATACAGTCGGTCCAGACATGTGCAGGCTGAATTCCAACGGGATGGAAACATCGCATATCAGAGTTTGTTGGGGAGGGCCCGATCTGCCGCTGCAAGCCGAGAGGGTTGTTCCTGGCTTTGTAGGAATAGATGAAGCATGCCACAGTTTCCTGGCCATTTTTCAGAATCTTCTGAAGATCGGGAGGAAGACATCAGGAACCTTTTCACAACAGATTGAACTCAGCCCAAGCAGAGCGCATGACCATCCGTCCTCGGAGCAAGCACGGGACACCAGTTACCCCATTGTCCGTCAACATGGTTCCGATTTGCAGTTGTCCAGGAGAAAGCCACACATCAATTTCTTGCAGCCTGAACGCGGCGCAGTTCCTCCCCTGAGTGATCGTTCCGCTCGAGCGCAAAGCTGGAGTAGACAGTGTGACAACCGCTGTTTTTCTTCCCTACACAAGTGGTTGATTGGAGGCAGTACTGTGGAGGCTGGAGATTGTGGTGGTGGTGTAGGAGGGTGGACATTGGGCATGAGCCCTCATTTGACACGTGGATGAGAAAGCGGCGTCATCCCAGTCAAGTTGTTGTGTGCCTGGGCAGGAAGCACATTCACCTACCCAGTGGGGCCGTAAAGGACATGAACTGGCCCTGATCGTAGTTATAGCTCCCGACGTCCGCGCGGCCATGCCCCTTTGGGAAAAAACCCGGGATAAGCTCAAGGACTGGCCCCCCCTTCTGTTCTACATTTTTTTATGAAGTGCTGGTACTGCCTTTTGGAAAAGAAATTACGGCTTGGAACTCTCGGCTCGGCAAAAGCCATTATTCTCTAAAACGGTGCAGAGTCCACCATTTGGAAAGGGAGGGACTGCAGTACCAACAACTTGGACAGGACACGGTCAGCTGCTGCACCTTAGGATGGTTGGACGCATACTTGTTGTCTCTTTGCAATCGCCTCGCTGAACGACTGCTGGCCCCCATGAGTAGCGAGGAGCAGGAGCATCTGGACTGGGAGATTATGTCAAAGAAAAACAGCTCCCTTCTGCAGAGGTGGTGGAGCCTTGACTGGCTGCAATGGCATGCGTGCCACTAAGCGCTGCTGCTGCTGTTGCTGCAGCGGCAGGATGGATCACCACATCTGAGCCACGTTTCTCCCAGGCAACCGGATGGTGACGCTGCATGTGTTGACGCAGGGCCATGGTGCCAACGTTAGCTCCCTGGCCACGCTTCACTTTCTGCCCACAGATTCTACTATACCCATATTTGGCACTCCCGGGTGTCTTAGCAAAGAACTGCCACACCGCCGAGAATCGGATTTTACCGCCAACGCTCCGCACTGAGTGACTACTGCCGCCGCTGCCTCGCTGTGCCCCTGTGCCCCTACTTTCTTGGACCTGTGAAGCGGGTTTTTTACCCCGTGGCCACTTCGCTCCCGACCTCACACTGCTGCTACCTTGCTGACTCATGGCCACACAACCCACTTGCTGGCTGCGCCGCTGCCTGACGAGCAAGCTGACGCCCTCTTCTCCTGACGATGATTAAGCCCTTGCCTCACCCGGCTCCCAAGTGTGGTCGGCTACATCATCATCTATTTGTGTTTCATGGTCAAGACTGTCCGCTTCACCGGGCGTGGTATGCAGAGGCTGACCCCCACAACATGACCCCCCATGCCCCTCTCAACATCTATACTTTGCCGCCTACTGCAAGAAGCAGGGGGTATTGCCCCATTTCTTCGCTGCCAATAGCTGCTGACTGCCCTCCTCAAATTGTTCATCCTCGCTATATAGTGGCGCTGAGCTCAGACCACATAGTAGATCTCTGGCTGAGGGAACCGGATGGGACAGAGGCAGGTGTGGACAGGTGAGGGCCGCTGACCCGCTCCCGGGCCATGCCAACTAAGGGTTGTGTCTGACGTTCCCACCGACTCTTGGCTGGGGTTGTCAGATGTCATCTGGAGGAAGTGGAAAGACCTAGTCAACCAATCAAGAACCATTGGGTTGCTGAACAACACACGGCCGCTAGATGACAGCGGCAGTTGTGGCCTCACCGAGTGACCCCTGCTGCGACGTCTGCCAGCTGTGCTGCGACCTGGGCCTGCTCCAGGAATGTTTGTGCCACTCGCAGGGGGAGACCCCCACCTCTCTGTCTAACATACTGTTTGTTCTAAAATGTACAGACCCCTGTTTGATGAAGAAAATCTGTATATGATAAATACACACCCCTGTATTTTTACTCCAAATGAACCCACTAAGAAGCTTGGGTAATCCTTGGATATAAAAATTGCGCTCCACAAATGGCCAGAAAATTTACTTGTATGTGCCGTTTAAAAACTCTGTGTATTTTACTGAATATAAAAGCACAAACAGGCTTAATTAACCTTCGGAATGATAATTTTGCTACAGAATTTTTTCGTGGCGGTGAAAAACAAAGTTTTCTTTTACTGAGTACAACTGCAGAAAAAAAACTTAGTTAACCTTTGATGTAAATTTGCGCAAAAGAATTGAGCACCCAAAAACTACCAGCTTTGTAGCGTGTTACAATTTGGGATGTGTTTTACCCCTACACAACAAGAGAAAAAACTTGTAATTAACCTTCGCTTGTGAATTATGCCACAGGAAAAAATGTTTTTTTTGTGGTAAAAAAGACGGTTTTTGTCACCAAAACGCGAACAATGCAAATTTAACCCCGGGATGAAAATGCCAAAAGAATTGAGAAACCCAAAAACTCGAGTTTTTAGCGTGTTACATTGGTGTTTTTTACGCTAACAACAAGAGAAAACTTGTAATTAACCTTGCTTGTGAATTATCCACAGGAAAAAAATGTATTTTTTTGGCGTGAAAAAAAAACGTTTCTTTTAGTCCCTACAGCACAAAAAACCCTTAATTAACCCCTGGAGTAAATTGCGCAAAAAAATTTGAGCACCAAAATGAAGTGGTTTTGTATTGTAAAAACCGTTTTTTAAAATGAAAACAACAGGAACGGGGCTTGATCCCCCCTTGGGTATTAAATGTGCTGTGAAAGATAGTTTAAAAGATATGCAGCTGCACGGGACACACCGGGCTTCAGATCCAATACCCCCAAAATCAAATAGAACTTTAAGAAAGCATTTGATAAAGGAGAACCCCCCAAAAATCGCGAATAAAATGATTCTTTAGATCAGCTATCATAAGCGCCACGGCGCCCCTTCCCCTAATCATACAGTGAAAAAGGGTTATGAGCTCCCAGGGGTCGCCCCTGACTTATATAGTGGGGTGACTTTTACAGTTTCCCCGCCGGCCCTGTTTGGCTTCATCTCTCAATTCATGTAGGCTATCCCCTTCTTCCCCCAAAGTTCTTTGCCCATGTAATGCCATGTTCGCAGCCTTTTTATCAATAAAAAAGCACATTTCGTTCACCCGAAGTCCCCCAAAAAATCGACTTCGTTCCGACCGAAGTTTTCCTGAAATTCTAAAAATTTTCCACTTCGTTAGAATCAATCCCCCCCCATCTCAACCATCTCTTTGAAAATAACACATCGCACTCGGTGTAGGGCATAAAAAGGACAAATTTATGGGGCCCCCAGCTCCCCTGTTTCTCAACCCCTTGAAAACCCTTGGGCATCATCAAAAGGAGTCTCTAGAGGCCGGGGGCAGTTCCTCTAACAACAGTTTGGGAGGGTATTCTGTCCTCATGCAAAAAAATTAAAAGCAAAACCACCCAAAAAACCTAAAAAATTCAAGGGGACGAGATTTTCAAAGGTCTTTTGAACAAGGGGTCCCATTGCACATGTAACATCCCCTGATAAATTTTTTTTTTTACTTGAAACTTTTGATTTCAGTTTGTAATAACCACTAATCTTAAATTTTCACAAATGACCATTTTTTTTTTTTTCGTTAAAAAAGGAAAAGGTTGAAAACTCTGCGTGCATAATAATGTAGAACATGCATTTTGAGGGCATTTTGAGTTTTTTTTTTTTTTATAAAACATATGTTATCTAGGCAGTTTTTAAAATTCCCCTTTCAATTTTACGAATAGTTGAGACGGGGAAAATTACAAGACTGCAATTCAATAGGTAATTTTTTGGAAAAATACAAAAAAATTATTTGCATAATATTTGGAACACAGGAGTATTGAATGACTTACGGTCTAACTATTTGTTCTTTTTTTAAATTAAGTGAATAGATCAGGCAGTTCAAAAAAAAAGAATCTCACAAGCCCTAACACGCATGCTTAGCAAAGAGGGTGTTTCCCAAAAAATGGCAAAAAATTGGTTTGCTTCTTTTAAAACGCAGGGCTGGATCCAGGAAAATGAAAGGGGAAAATAAAAAAAGCATATACCCAGGTTTTTTTTTTAAAATTTTAATGGCTTAAATTTAAAAATACATAAAAAAAAAATTTTTGGAGTGTTGGGTTGCTTTCCAAAATGAATACATCGTCAAAGCGCTCCTGACTCTGTAAAAGAAATCCGAGAATCCCGCTTTTGGGATTGCCCTATTTTTTAAAAAAATGCTCGTATTCCAAAGCGCCCCTTGTCAGAAGGTACCGATACTAAGGAGATAGATTGCAGAGGCCAGAATTTGCCCACCTCATGGTGCGGCCTAGCAACATAGTTGATGAGAGGAAATTTTGAGTCCCCTTTTCCATCCTCAGTGTGTACCAGACATCACACGTAATATCCCTGCAGAACCTTTTCTCCATATTTCTGCAATTTTGAAATACCCTATCCCATGGGAACCAGGCCCTTTCCTGCCCTGCTATGGCTGCTGGATCAGCAGGTGTATTACAGCAATCCCTGTTCCAGATAACTAAAGTGCTGTCAACAAGCTGATGGCTTCAGTGTGCATACTAAACCAGTTTGGCTGCAAATCCAAAGAGAGCAGCTTAAAATTACTGCTGCTCAAAATTACCAGAGAAAGCACGGACTCCTCATCCATAACCTGAGCCAACTTCTCACATGACTGACTATGTGGGGAGACACTGTTTTAAACCCCACTTTTTATATACTGGCAATTCTCAATTCTTTTTGGAGCTAGGTGACCCGCTGTTCCAAGACCATGATAAAACCCCTTGAGCAACCCATAGCAGCTGCTAAATGGCCCATGTAGTGTAGTGGACTTGGTGTTGCGATACAATACAGAAATGTAATAACGTTTATTAATAATTGCTCAATACCTGTTAATGATTGCCCTATTTAGTTTTGTGGGGAAAAGCATTTCCAAAGTCTCGCCCCTCTAAGCCAGTGCACTGTCATGAAAAGTGAATTTTCATCGGCTAGCAGATGTTAAAAAAGCCACCAACCAAATAGGAGGAGAAAGAAGGGATAAAAGACAGGTAAATTTAGTGTTCTGGATCTCTCAAGTGTTTTTCATCCTGGGTTATCATCACCATCTGTCTTATCAGCTAGTCAGAATGAGCTATCTATCCATCATGCTATCCTGACATAGACAATGCCCTCAATTCCCAGAACTGTGCAGTCTTTGCAGCCTACCTAACTGGGGCCAAACCTACCACCTACCTAACTGGAGCCCACTACCTAACTGCGGTCCATCTACCACCTATATACTTGGGGCCCACCTACTTACCTATGGTCCGCCTACCTAAATGGGGCCTCCCACTTTTAACTAAATGGGGGCAACCTGCCCTTTTCTGGGGGCCATATCTACCACCTATCTAACAGGGACCATTTCTACCACATACCTAACTGGGGCCATACCTGCAGCCTACCTACCTGGGACCCACCTACCAACTACATACCTGGGGCCCATCTATATAATTAGGGCCCACCTATTACCTACCTAACTGGGACCCACCTATCTACTAAAATAGGGCCTACTTATGTACCTGCCTAACTCAGTCCTACCTACCTACTTGGGACCTATATACCTACCTAACTAACTAGGACCTACCTGGGGCCTACCAACCTACCTACATTGTGCCTACTGACAAACCTGCCTGGGGCCTACCTACCTAACTAGGACCTACCAACTTATCTAAACGGGGTCTACCAACCTAAATAGGGCTCGCCCAACTACATGAAGTTTTGCCCGTTTACCTATCTACCTACAGTTTTACCGACCTTCCTACCTGGTAATATGATTCTGAGGGGTACAGTCCATAGCTGTAGCTAAATCTCCATGGGGTTAATTATCTGTTCCCCCCACCTCCCTAGGAGACTGTTCCTCTAATCTAAGGCCTGTACCTGCTCTCTGATTCATGTGGAGTTTGTACAGAGATTGGGGACAGTGAGGGAAATGTGGGGATTCTAAGATTGCACTGTAATCACTTATATGTCTGCAGAGCCTGTGTACACTACTATCTACCACTATATGGTCACTATATGGAGGTAAAATACAGTCTGCAGTGCCTGTGTACACTGCTGTCTACCACTATATGGTCACCATATAGGGGTAATAGTAGTCTTTGTATATTGCTCTTTGTTCAGTAATAGTAAAGTGGTATTATTCAGTCACCATGTGGTGGTAACTTGTGATTGTGTTCTGGTGGTGTAATCGGATCCTTAAGTAGTAGCATTATTAGTAATGTTGGTCTTGGTATAGTGGAATTTGTTTGGTAGCAGTATGATGGTGATATGTAGGGTGAGGTATTTGTTCCGTGTATTATCTAGTAACTGCATGACTACTAATAATAGGCACCAGTAAACGTTTATGGCCAGGAGGGGCTGCTGTCAGGAGGGGAGGGGGCATCCAAACGTTTACTATGAGGCCCAGGCTTCATTAGTTACACAGAACATAGAGAGCAAGCCAGCCCACAAATCCTGCACAAATTGCGATGCATGGATGCACAGTCCCAAGCAACGGCAACAGATTCACAGTTTGTTTAAAGTATTCAGCACGCAAAGAGATTGCAGAGTATAAAAATGCAAAACATTATTGTATCTTATTTAAAATCTTCTGAAAAAAGCACTCACCAGTTTATACAGCATATAGTGGACAGTCACAGAGGCATAGAGGGAGTATGTATGTATGTATGTGACTTAAATAAGATACAATAATCTTTTGCATTTTTATACGCTATAATCTCTTTGAGTGCTGGATACTTTTAAACAAACTGTTCATTAGTTACACTCCTGATCCCAACTGTGGCCAGATATTGAGTACGTGGTTGGAGTGATAGGGAAGAAGAGTTTATAATCTGCCATTCACTGTGCCCTTCCATGAAAGTGGCCATACAACTACAAACAGCACACTGAACATCATCCTATAAAGCAAGCTGAACAGCAGACTGGTTGCTCCTGCTTTTGCTGGAGAACATTTATAAGTTCTAAAACATTCTCCAACTCACCTGTTGCCTGTGCCCCTTATTCCTTTTTATTGGGTTGTTTCGGGTTCCCAGTATTCCTGAATGGTTTAGGTCACTGTGCTCACAAATCAGTTCCCAGCCACAATATTTTATTAGATGAGGTTGTAGCACTTCATCATATTCTGTAAGTGCCTGTCTCGTCCACTGCTGCCATTTACAGAATTCGGCAAGATAGTATTACAAACATTCTATTTTCTTGCTCCACCTGCTGGCCAATATGATTATTGCTTCAATTTTAGTAGAGAATTTATTTCTCATTTCTACTGCTACCTACTGAGCTCAATAGGGACGGACGAATACTTCTCAAAAAGGAGAACAAACCTAAAAATTTTTGAAAATATTGTATTAATTTTTCTGGGGCAACACTAAAGTTAAACACTTTGATCAAGGTAAGTCTCTTTTGGAACTTGTAAAACATTTTTAAATTGGGGGCCCTCAAAAAAACCCAAACAATGTTTGCCAGTCCAGCACCTTTAACCTATTTTCTTTTGCAAAGGCAGTGGTTGTTTCTGGTGTGTTTGGGGTTTTTACATTTTGGAATACTGCCTGGGGCCCCGGTTTTCCCCAAAGGGTGGGGGACATGTTTTGCTTCACTATGCACGTACATGTTGGCATTCAGGGTTTCCCTAAATAAACTGGCTCCCCCCGGCAGTTTCAGCAGCCCAAACCATGACACTCCTCCACCTGCTTGGGGTAGGGAAGACACACAAGTTGACACATCGACCAAGGATTGGTTTCAATAATCCAGTCCTATTCCCAAAAGTCCCCATTTTTTTTTTTACCTGTTTTCAAGATTCCCCTGGGATCCCCGGGCATTTCCCTGAAACCCCAGGACTGTGCTTTGAAACTCACTATTTGCGATCCCTTTGGGTGCACAAAAGGTGGCCGTGGACAGTCTGTCATGATTTCTTACTGTGAAGGCTGGCAAGTGTAGAGGAACAGTGGTGCCAGGGAAGCATCATTAAAAGGTTCCCCTGATGTCACTGGCTGCATGGTTAATGTCATCCTTGGGGTGATGAAAACCACCACTGGCTAACATCAAGCTCCATGGCTAGTAATGGAGAGGTGTCTGTCACATACCTCCATTTCCAACACTGAAATAAAATGTTAAAAAACCACAGAAACAAAAGAAAAACAATTTATTTAAATAATAGATGCAACGCTGGGGCTGACATGTTAATGAATCCTGTTTTTAGTATTAGGGGGTGTTCACACGGCGTGTTTGCGAGGCATACTTCCTTGTCGCGTAATTGCGCTGCATTGCACCTGAAGTTGGCCCCGCAAATACAATAAAATCATAGCACTCATTGAGTGAAAGTCAATCTGAACTTGGGTGAAGCGTTGTTGACAATATGCACTGGTCAGCATGTACTTCCAACAGCAGGCACATAGCAGTATGCATGGATATGTGCTGCTATACATCATCAGAAATACTTTTTAACCCCAAAATTCCCCTTTTTTGGCATTTTCCTAAAGATCATCTGGGAGTGCAGGTGGTTGAGTACAAGCCAGCCATACCAAAATCTCGGGGGTTTGGGGTCCTTTGCCCCCTTTTCGGGAAAAATTGGGGTTTGAAAACTGGCTAAAAAAAAATTTACAGTAAAAACCCTTAAACCAAACACTCAAACAATCCCCTCACCCCCAAACCTTTGCCCATCCCATTACCCCCAAACCCCTCCCCCTCCGCCAAAAACCCCCCAGGGGGGAATTTTAAAACCCAGACAGGGGAAAACAGATAGGGGGGTTGTGGAAAAGTGAGGAGTCTAAGATGTTTGTGGGTTAATTCTGGGGGGATGATCTTTTGGCAGGGAAGTCATAATGGTAAACGGGAACGGATGGCAAAAAGGGAAAAAAGCCCCCCATCAGAGAAAAACGTTACCCATGACCCAAAAAACCCGAAAATGCATTTAAAATCATTTAATATGTCTCCCAGACCCCTGTGTACATGATATCTATCACTTTTTTGGGCACTCTAAGAGGTAATATATGGGCGGGCAGTCCAAGTACAAGGGTATTTTCCCCCCATAGGGGTCATGGTAAACGATAATATATGGTGGGGCTGGTAAACGGGCCCCCACGGGTCTTTCTTACGGGGTTTGGCATCTGATGTATGATTATGATTCGGGCCCCTGTTACATTGCTTTCCCTGCTTTTTCTGAAAGTTTAAAAGAAGCAAGATTTTAAACTTAAACAGGTAAATAGCACAGTTACACTTTTAAACACACTCTAGACCCAGTTCTGTAATTATGCAGTTTACAATTTAAACTTTAGAAAATGTGCGAATCGATTCTAACGAAGGGGAATTTTTTTTTAAAGAATTTCGGGAAAACTTCGGGTTCAAAACGAAGAGTCTTTTTTTTTGGGTAAAATGGCCGCGAGCACAGGGCCCTTTACATGGGCAGAGAACCGGGGAGGAAAAAAGGGAACACCCTCAATGACAGGGTGCAGACATAAAGGGGCCAATCAGCGCCCGGGCCGGGTTTCCCATGATGCCCCACGCCCTATAAATACGGACGTCATTTAAAAATTTTCACATTTCTCACTGTTGTCCTGGCTTTAAGCATCAAATCTGCTGTTTTGTTTGCACTAAAAAATTGGAAACCTTAAAAAAAAAACAAACTCTTTATCAGCGACGGGTTTGAAAGACCATCGCAAGCGTTGGGGTCATTTTACACACTTGTTACCCCAACCACATTACCCTTTTGTTTTATTTTTGGGGTTTTTCCTCCCAAGGGTCCCGGGTGGGTGTACTTCTGCCCCATACACCCTGAATTCCACTTTTTTTTTTTTCTGTAGGGGTTTTAAATCCCCAAGGTTTTAATTTTTAACCTCAAAATTGTGGGTTTATTTGGGAAAAAATTTCGGGGTTTGTTTCTGTTTTTTTTTGGCCCCCAATACGCCTAAATTACATATGGTTTTTCTGTAGGGTTTTTTCCATACTAAAAGGGCTTTTTTTAAACCCCTTTTAATTTTGTGCGGAAATTTTGGACGAAAATACAGGGTGTCTCTTTTTTTGGGCCCCAATATGCCAAAAATTAAAACGGGTTTTTCTGTACGGTTTTTCAAACCCAAGGTTTTTTTTTAACCTCTTCATTTTTGGGTTTAAATTTTTGGACTAAAAACGGGTGTCTCTATTTTTGGCCCTTTTAATCCCTAAATTACATCGGGTTTTTTTCTGTACGGAAATTTCAAACCCAAGGCTTATTTTAACCTTTTCTTTTGTTGGTTTTAATTTTGGGACTAAAAACGGGATGTCTCTATTTTTTGGTCCCAAAAACCCTAAATTACACCCGGGGTTGTTCTTTTTTGGGGTTTTTTGGTTCATCCCAAAAGGGGTTTTAAATTTTAAACCTCTTTAATTGGGGTGGGGGGTTAAATTTTTGGAAAAAATTTTACGGGGGTTTGCCCCTCTTTTTTTTGGGCCCCAAAAAAATTGAAATTTTAAAAATTTTGGGGTTTTTCTGTAAGATATTTCATACTAAAGGTTTTTTTTTTAACCTCTTAAATTTGGGTTAATTTGGCCCCTAAAAACGGGGTTTGGTCTATTTTTTTTGGGCCCCCATATATGCCTAAATTACATCGGGTTTCTTTGTAAGATTTTTCATATCAAGGTTTAAATTTTTAACCCTTAAATTGGGGGGGTTAAATTTTTGGAAAACTAAAATACAGATGCCCTCTTTTTTTTGGGTTTCCCCATAAATTACCTTACAGCAAACAATTCATCAAACATCAGGGTCTCAAAAGCCTATCCAAAAAATTATAACCCCAAATAAAAAAACATCAAAGTTTTTATTTAAATTTTAGGTTAAAACTAAAATATAACCCCACAAATTCCCTTATTTCCAAAAACTAAATTAATTACATGAAAGGAATAAAAGATGGAGTAAACTTATTTTCCCAAAAAGGAGAAAATTTCACCAACCCCAAAACCGATATAGTAAAGGGGAAAATTGGAAATACTTCCACCTTTTTAAACCCGAAAAAAAAACCTTGCCCCTTTGATATTTTTAATTAAACCCCCCTCCCCCCCCTTTTTTTAATTTACCCCTATTTAAAAGGCCCAAAAAAGGAAAAAGGGCCATTATGGATTTAAAAAATTTAAAAGAAAAAAAAGGGGTTTTGGAAAAGGGGGAATTCTTGTTTACAAAAAAAAAGGTTTAAAACTTAAAATAATAAAAAAAAAAGATTTCAAAAAATTATTTTTGGGGTTTGGGTTTTTTCCCAAAAAGGGGTTTTTTTCCCCAAATTTGGTTTATAAAAAGGGGAGTGGTTTAAAGAATAATGAAATTTTAAGTTTCCCCAGCCAAAATTTGTTGGGGAAGGGTAAAATTTTTAAGGGGAAAAACCCCCTAAATTTTACCTAAAAAACAAAGATTAGGAAAATTTTTGGGGGGGAAAAAAAATTAAAAAAATTTTAAATTTTAATATTTTTTTATAACATTTTTTTTGGGTTAAATTTTTTTGGAAAAGGGGCCCCCCAAAAACCGATAAATAAAAAACTTTTATGGGGGTTGGGGGTTTAATGGGTGTCGGGTTTAAAAATTGAAAATTCCCCCCCTTCCCCTCCCCCCCCCCATCCCCCCACACAAACCCCCCCCCCTCACAGTTGCGCCCGGAATTGAAAACTGCGCGGCGGGCTTCAGACCCCCCCCCCCTCCCCCCCCCCCCCGTTTTTTTTATGCCCAGTGTTACCCCTCCCCGATAAGTCTTTTGCGCCCCCCCCCCCCCTACGAGACCCTCCGAAATGGCCTAAACCTTTCAGAGGAAATTTTTTAAACAGCCCCAATCCCAAAGGACCCCCTTTCCCCGGTTCCCATTATCCCATGATTTTAAACCAAAAAGCAGCCCCCCCCCCAACGTCCCAAAAACAATTTTACCCCCTCCCCCCCCCCCCCCCCCCCCCCCCGGCCCCTTTTTTTCCCCCCCTTTAAAAATTTTAACCCCCCCCCCCCAACCCTCCCCCCCCCCGCCCCCAACCCCCCCCCAGGGAAAGGGGCCCCCCTTAATCCCCACATTAAAACCCAACCCCCAAAAACCCAAAAAAAAAAGGGGGGAAATTGAAAAAAAAGTTTTTAAAAATTTTTAACATTTTTATTTTTCCCATTATTGCCCCGACAACCCCCTTCCTTCGGATTACCCGGACAAAAAAATCCCCCTTACTTAAAAAAATTTATAAAAATTAACCCAAAAAAAAAATTAATTCAAAAAAACAAAAAATAAATGTCCCCCCATTCAAAAAAAACCAACCCAATGAAAAAAAATTGGGGCAGTTTTTAGGAAGATCCCACCCAAACCACAACACCAAAACAAGGGAAAAATCAGTCCCTTTCTATTTATTTTTTTCCCAAAATAAAAAAGGGGGAGTAAATGCCAAAACCCCGGCCCAAGGGATATCTCCATAATACAAATGGGAAAAAATTTTCTCTGATCCCAATTTAGTACAGTGAAGAGCACATTAAATCAAAAAAAAGCACCCAAAAACTGCAAAACTCATTAAGGCCACCAGGACCTCACTGATCTCAAATGGTAAATCCACGGGGCCTTTTTTTTTCCCTTAAGATCATGTTACCCCAAAATTTTCCCTTTTCCCGGGGGCCCCCCCCCCTTTTTAAAATTTTAATTTTTTTTAAAAAATTAAAATTAATAGATTTTAAATTTGGGGTTTTTTTTTTGGGGGTTTATGTGGAAAAAAGGGATGAAAATTTGGGGGGGGGGATTGGGGGGGGGGTGGTTTGGAAAATTTATAAAGGGTGAATTAAAAAAGGGGGGGGTAAAAATATTGGTTTTAAATTTAAAGAAATTTTTTGGAATTTTTTAATTTTGTTTAAAAGGGTTTGTAGTTAATTAAATGGGGGGAAAATTTTTTAATTTAAAATTTTTAAAATTGGTTTTTAAAAGGGTTAAGGGGGAAAGATTTTAAAGGGTTTTAAAAAATTTAGGGGTGTTTTTGGGGTTTTTAATTTGGGTTTTGTGGAAAGAATTATTTGGGGGGTTGGGGGATTTTAGGGTTGGGTTTAAAGTTCCCTTTTTTTGTTTGGTTAAAATTTTTTTAATTTTGGGTTGTATTTTTTTTTTATTTTTTTGGGGGGAAAGAAAAAAAAGGGGGTTTGTTTGAATATTTTAAAGGTTTGAATTGGGTGGAAGGGGGTTTTAAGGAGGGAAAAGGGGGGTTTTAAAATTTTAATGATATTAAAAAATTTATGGGAAATTTGGGTTTTAAGGGAAAATTGGGGGGTATGGTTTTTAAAGGTTTGGGTTAAAAAAGAAGTAAAAAGGGGTAAGGGGGTGGGTTTAAAAAAGGGGGTTAAAAAGGGGGGAAGGTTTTTTTGATTTTAATAAGGGGGAATGAAAGTTGATTTTTTATTTTTAAAGGGGGAAATTAAAATTATTTTGGGTTTAGGACAAAAAAAAATTTTGCCCAAAAAAGTGCCCTTTGGGGAAATTCCCCCGGGAAAAAAAATTTGCCCATCTAGGGAAAGGGCCCCCCCAAAAAAAAATTTTAGAGGCCCACTCCTTTTTTTCCTTTTCCTGAAAGACCATTTGGGCCCTCCTCCCCCCGGGGGGGGGGGGGGGGGGGGGGGGGGGGGGGGGGGGGGGGGGCCCAGGTAGATATTAGCATATGTGGGGCACACGGGCCCCCCAAATTGCCGCCCCCCCTAGCTGTGGAAGGCTTCGAGTCAAAAAAAAAAATTATGCTAAAGAATAAATTAAAGGGCAGCCGTATCACAAAAATACCCCCTTCTCTATGTTGAAACCCCACATACTGAAAAAATCTAAATTTGGGTTTGTATTCCATGTGAGGGGTGGAATGCAGCTATATAGTTTTTTTCAACAAAATTGAGGCTAGAAATTATTTTCGCTATTTTAAGCCCCCCCCCCTCTAGTTTCATCAACAAGTCTGCCCGTATCACGAATATAAAAGGAAATTACGTAACAAAATCCTCTAAGCACTTCACCCAAAAAAAGACACTTTTTTTTTTTTTTTGGTTAAAGGGAATTTATTCCTGACACTATAGGCCGTCCTTTTAATGGGTTATTTGCCCTTTTTGGATTTTAGGGAGTGCATAAAAGGGTTGGGTTTATTTTTGGGGTATTCATTAATGATAAATTTACTTTTTTTATCGGATAAAACACCTTTATCCAAAGCATAAATAAACAAAAAAACAAGCTCCACCCAAAGTATACTGTAGGATCCTTACGTGGGACTGCATAACTTTTCCCTTTTCATTTAAAAAAAATTATAACACATTTTTTTAAAATTGACATGTGGTTAAATTACAATGTTACCTCACAAACCCCTTTAAACCCATGGTTTCAAACCCCCCATTGATTTATCTTTTTTCCCCCCCCCTAACTTTAAAACATGAATTTTCCCTTTCAGAGTGCTAAATTCCTCCCCAAACAGATCAGTTTGGGGCCCCTAAAAATTTAAAATTTTTTTCATGACCATTTTTCAGAAATATCCAATTCCCCGGGCAGTCCATACAAAGGGGCATCCTCTTACTTTTAGGTTTCAAGGGTTTGTAAAGATCCCCGGTGAATGTTTTCCTCCCAAAACCCCCGAAGTATCCAACCCCACACATATCCCCCAGATACCCCCAAAAATTCCCGCCCCCCGTCTATCCTTTAGCTTTTTAAAAACTTTTTTGCCATTTTTAAATTCCATATGAAAAAATTTATATCCTTTACCCATTCAAAATGCGTCAAAATTAGTTTTTAGGGGACAAATGACAGGCCACGTGACAAAACCTTAATTTCTTCTTCCCCCAATGGCCCCATCAGTTAGAAAATTATAGGGTTTTCAAACTTCAATTTAAAGTCCTCGGGTTTCTGCTCGGGGTTCCCTTTAAAAATACATATTCCCCTGTTCTAAAAAAGAGGGAGATGACGATAGGTCCCAGATGAACCTTTAAAGGGCTGGATCTTTTGAACGCCAAATTTCCCCCCTTTCCTTTTTACCACGTCCCCCCCCCTTTCCCAAACCCGAGCTTGACCCTACTTTCCCCCTGTGTATCTTTAAAACTGAGTCCCGGGGCCCCTTCAGTTCAGACAGGAACTCTGTCCTCTAGTATTTTTTCTCACTTAAAAATTGATAAAGCCCCCCTTTTTTTTTTTAAAACAGTGAAACATGTTTTGTATTTGCGCTGCTTACGCTGTTTAAAAGAAATTTTTTATACTTCTCAAATTTAATTCTGTAATAACAGCTCTCATCAAAGAAATCCCGATTCACTCTTTAAAATTTTAAAGGGGCTGGTCCCATAAAATCTTTTTAAAACTTTAGCAGAGGGTTTAAATACCAATTTTTCTTCCCAAGCAGCAAACCCCCAATTTAAACCCTTTTAAAAAGCTATCCCCTCAGTTCTTTTACCACATTTTAAAACGTGGGGGAGGGGACAATCTTTGGAAAGTTTTTATTACAGCAAAAAATTGTACCCAAGGGCCCCTTAAAATTAAAATGTAAAACCCCCGGCCCCATTAGGGTCGTGTACTTTCCCCCTCTATTTGGGGAAATGGGGAAAAAGAAAAATGACGGATAGTTTTTATAAGGGTTTAATTTGGGTTTCTGCTTGAGGGAAAAAAAATTGGGATTTGAATCCTCTGCTAAAGATTTTAAAAAATCTTATAGAACCCCGAAACCCCTTTAAATTTTAAAATTTAAACTTTATTTCTCTAGAAAGAGAAACTTTTTTTACAAAATTCAATTGAAAGTATCAAAATTTCATTAAACACGTAAGCATCGCCAATTAAAATAAGTGATCCACTTAATTTAAAAAAAAAAGAGCAAAATCAATTTTTAAGTGAAAACAAAAACTAAGAGACAGAAAGCTCCTTTTCTGAACCTGAATCTTTTGACTCAAAAATTAAAGATACACAGGTGGAGAGGGTAAAAATCAGGTTTTGGGGGAGGGGGGGCGTGGTAGCAAAGGGAAAGGGGGAAAAGGGGTTCCCCAAAGATCCAGAAACCCTTAAATTTCATCGGAAACCCTCGTCATCTCCCTCTTTTTTTAAAAAGGGGAAAAGTATATTCCCAGGGGAAAGCCAGCAGCAACCGAGGACATAAATTTAAGATGACAACACTAAAATTTTAATTTTAACGATTTGGCCCTTAGGGAAGAAGAAAATTTAAGGTTTTTCACTGGCCTTCATTGTACCTACCAAATAATTTACGGGAATTTTAATTTGGGGAAAAAAATTCAAAAAATTTAATTTATTTTCCGGGGGGAAAAAATTTAAAATTTTCAAAAAGTTTTTTTCAAGCTAAAGGGTAGACAGGGGGGGGCAAATGGGGGATTGGGGGGGATCAAAAGGGGATATGTGGGGGGGGGGTTGGGAAAACTTCCCCCCCAGGGGGGTTATTTGGGGGGAAAAAAAATTTACCAGGGATCATCAACCCAACCTTTCCCCCTAAAAAAAAGGGGGGATTTACCCCCAGGGATGGACTGGCCGGAATTTGGAAAAAATCTTCCTGAGAATGGGCTGAAAGAAATTGATTTTTGGCTCAAACTAGATCTGATTTGGGGGGGAATTTTAAACCCCTCGAAATGGAATCACTGCTTAAGTTAAGAAAGATCAACAATGGTGGGGAAACCATCGGATAAAGGGTAACATTGGTTTAAACTTAACACATGATTCCCAAAATACAAAAATTTTTATAATCTCCTTAATACAAAAGGGTTTTTTTGCAGTCCCAAATAAGGAATTTCCTACAGTATCCCTTTAAAAATGGAGGGTTTATGCTATTGTGATTGATGCTTTTGGGTAAAGGGGTGGAAAAATTCCCCCCTTTTAAAAAAAAGTAAATTTATCATTAATGAATACCCAAAAATAGCAACCTTTTAAGCAAAACCCCCAAAATCCACAAGGGCACTTTTTAACCCCCCAAATTTAAAAAAGGGCGGCCAAAAAGTGTCCGGAATAAAAAATTCCCTGGGGCCCCAAAAAGGGAAGTGTTTTTTTGGTTGGGGGGAAGGGGGCCCTTTGAGATTCTTACGGGGATTACCTTCTTTTAAAATTCCGGGGGATAAAGTCAGACTTGTTGATGGGGAAAAAAGGACTTTAAAAAATAAAACAAAATAAAATTCAAACATCAATTTGGGGTTAAAAATCTTTTATAGGGTTGGCCCTTCCACACCACATGGAAAAATCCGCAATTGAGGGATTTTTGCGGGGATGGGGGGGGTTTTAACATAGAGAGAGGGGGTATTTTTTGGGGGTACGGGTGCTTAAATTTTATTCTAGCATAAATTTTTCTTTATTTGAAATCGAAACCTTCCACCAGCCCCAGGGGACGGGGGAAATGGGGAGCCCTTTGGGTCCCCCCATATGCCAAAACTCTACCTGGGGGGTTTGGGGGGGGAGGGGAACGGTTGGTTTTCAGGGGAAAAGAATGAAAAAGGGGGACCCTAGAATTTTTTAAATTTTGGGGCCGTTTTATAGATGAAAATTTTTGTCCTGTGGGGAAAGGCCCAAGGCAACTTTTGGACAATTTATTTTTGTCTTAAAAAAATAATGCTTTGGGGCTGAGGTTACCTTTAAATAGATTTTTAAACAGCTTTTCCCTTTCTTATGTAGAGATCCGAAAGACACTGATTTGGGTCTTTGGGGTACTACTGTTTTTTAGGAAGCCCACTGCGACCCAAAATTTGGGTGCCTTTGGGGGAGTTCCCTCATCCCCTAAACCCTTTTAAAAGGGGCATACCCCGGGGGGAATTTTCCAGGAAAAAACGGAACTTTCCCATGAGGACGGTTTTCCCTTTTAACAGTCTATGATTTAGACCGTCGCCCCAAATCGCGGGTATCCCCCTAAAGGTTTGACAGCAAACCTTTGAATATGCGAAAAACCCGGAAAGTTGGGAAAATTTCTGATACCAAAGAAAAAAAAGAAAAAAAAAAAGGAATTTTAGGGCCCCCCCAGAATTTATTGGAATGTTTGGGTGACAGAGCGAGAGAAAAAAAGTGATTTTGCCCAAACCCCTGGAATATTTTAAAAAATCAGATGATGAAACCCCTCCGACATATTTTCCAAATAAAAACCCCCCCATAAGTATCGGGGTGGGGATCTTTTAAAAACATGCCCAGTTAAAAGTCATTTATAAAGCCCAGGGGAAGGGGCTTGGTTAAGAGGGGACCGAAAGGGATTTTTTAGATGTTTAAAAAAATTGTGTGGCCTGTCCCCCTTTTTTTTGAGCAACGAAGTCCCTTTTTAAAGGGTCAAAAAGGGAAAGAATTTGTCCTAAAAGGTTTCTTTTTTTTGTTTAAATCTGAAGGTTTGGGTTTACCCCCTGGTTTTTTTTTGAAGGGCAGCTTTTACTATGTAGGGGGAAGGGCCCCTCGCCAGGAATGCCGCCGGAAAAAGTTTGGGGGAACAAAACTGGGTTTAAAGGACAAGGGAGGGGCACAGGGGGTTTTCCCGCCATGTATGGGGGATGCATGGGGGACCCCTGGATGCTCCCAAATTTTTTGTCATAGAGGTGAATTTAACCGTCCCCAGGAAAGGGGAAAAAAGGATAACATGATCTTAAAAAGAGGCCCAGTTGGGTTTACCATTTTAGAACAGTGAGTCCTGGTGGGCCCTTAAAGATTTTTTTAAAAAAGGGGGTTTTGGGTTTTTTTTTTTTGATTTAATGTGCCCCTTTTACTGACTAAAACTGTATCAGAAAAAATTTTTCCCATAGTGTTTGGAGATATCATGTCTGAAGTTGGGCATTTTCTCCCGTCCCCTTTTTATTTAAAATCATAAAAGTAGGTACAGAATTTCCCTTGTTTTGGTGATTGGGCCTGTTGGGCATCTCCTATCTGCACAAAATCAAAGTCTTTTGAAAAATTTCACATAAAATTCTTAAGTCTTATGCATATTTTTATTTTGGGTTAATTATCCAAAAAATTTAAAAAGGGGATCGTGGTATCGAAGGAGCTTTTGTACAATCAATATGAAAAACTGTTTTAAAATTTCCTAATCAAATGGGAACTGGTAAAAGGGGTTGTGGATTGTATAATGATATTAGGGGCCCTTTCCCCCGGGTTTTTGCGGTGAGGGTTATCTTTGCATGCCCCTACGGGGGATGATAGGACGTTTGGTGACTGCTTTAAACGCTTTTAAATTTATGTAAATGAACGCTAAAAGGCCCTTGGGATTGCGCAAAGAAAATACCGTTTAGGGTTTAGGCATGCGCGATGGTCCTTTTGTAGCCCCCGTGTGCGAGATGACCCTTTTCGGGAGGCCGTACACTGGGCCCTGCGCAGGGTCTGAAGCCCGCCACGCGCAGTTTTCAATTCCGACGCCGTTTGCTGGGGCGCGTGTAACTGCTGAATGCGCGGGAAGTATTACTTTCATGTTTTTTTAAAACTGGGCAGTCTTACAGGAGCCTCAGATAGTTGTATTTTTCGCTTGGGGCATTTCTTTGAACATAGAAAGGTTTTTTTTTATTATGTTAAAAAAGAAAGGGTGGTTCACCAATTTTTTCCCCAATTTTTTGAGGGAAATTAAGGGGGGTCCTTATGAGATTGGGGGACCACTTCTAAACATGACGTGGGCTATCTGCATGTATCTAAAAAATGACTCCCCTGGGTGAACCAGAATTTTGGGAAAAACCCTCGGGGGACAGGGGGAAAATTTTATTTTTTTTTTAAAATCTCCTGTGTGTTTTAAAACCCCTTTTGCCCAATTTTTATATACTAGAAATTATCTTTGGGGGTAAGCCGTTCAAAATTTTTTGGGGCCCCCCTTTTTCGGGGCGATTTAAATCCCCTAAAAGGGATTTCTTTTGGGCTTTAAATAGGGTAATTTTAGAGGCAGTTTTTTCTTAAATTTTATCAAAGGACAAATTTCGGTAAAAAGTGGAAGTATCCAATTCCTCTGGACATATCGGGTAGGAAATTTGGGGAATATCTCCTTTTGGGAAATTAAGTATCTCCCCCCTTTCATCATACAAGTAATTAATTTTTTTTTTGGAAAAAAGGGAATAGTGTTTATATTTTTGTTTTTAAATAAATTTAAAAAAAGCTTTGATGTTTTTTTTATTTGGGGTTTTAATTTGGGCCCAAAAAAATGCCCCAAATTACATCCCGGTTTTTCTGTACCGGGATTTCATACCCCAAGGGGGTTTTTTTTTAATCCTTGATTTTGGGGTAATTTGGAGTAAAAAAAAAGTGAATTCATCTCATTCACTCTGAGGGGATTTTAACCAAAGGTAAATTTTTTCCTCTTGTTTTGTGGGGGAAATTTGGGGTCAAAAACAGGGGGTGTGTATTTTTTGCCCATACAAGCCTTAAATCCCAACTTCAGACTGTGGGGTTTTTTAAAACCCGTAGCCAAAAAGTTAATTTATTCACTCTTTGTGGGATTCTGTGTCAAATCCGTGTTTCTAAAAATCCAGTAGTTCAGTCTTTTGGGATCGCATCTCGGGAAAAACAGTAAATTTTTTCACTTTTTGTGGGATTTTTTAAAACACTGATACAGTAAAGCCCCCCAAAAGAGTGGAGAGAGGGTCTCATCAGTAATTTTGCATTGAGGTCATAATATTTTTCCCCTTCCCTTTGACCCATCTGTCCTTTTAGTGGTTAATAATCCATCATTCAAAGAAACAGGATTTGGGGCCCCCAAAAATAATAAATTAAAATTTTTGCATGTTTCGTGTTTTCTATCCACCCTTTTTTTTGGGGGGGCTCCCTACTATCTGAAATCCTGATGCAAACAAAGGCCCATGTCATTTTACCCCTTATGGCTTCTCTGAAAACACAACTTTTGGTTTTGCCTTTTCTTCTTTGTGACAGTTTAAAAAGAAGGGAAAACCAAACATTGGCAATGTATGAGTGGGGGGAGGGTGGAAACAGCATTAAAACCACGGGGGGTGGGCTAAAAGAGTGGTCAGTTGGGCAGCAGCATGAGTAGGCCACAAGTGGCAACTGACAGTTTTGGAAGGGGGCAAGCATGTTTGGGGCCACAGAGGGCACAAGACACAGTGTGGAGGTGGCGGTACCCAATAGCAGCTCAGGCCGGGAAAGGCACAAAATAAATTTTTGAAGGGGGCGGCAGCTAGGGACAAAATAAACAGGTGGCAGTAAACCATCAAGAAAAGGGGTGACATGGTGACATAGCCGGGAATGCAGCAGCAGATGAGGAGATTTGGGTTGGTGAGGTGGCAGCACTCGAAGGACAAAAATACCCCGTAAAGAGTGGGGAGGGGGGTGTCAATAGCGCCCCCTGGTGGGTGGTTGAAGCGGGTGGATCGATGGGGGCATCAGGTGGGTGGCAGCTCAGAGACGGGTCCCCAAAAGAACCGGGTTCAGGGCCTGCTAGGGCTGCGTGGTGGGTACCTAAATCATAGGGGATGAAGAAAGCCTCACAACAATCCAGATCAGTTGCTGCTGATGGGGCTGGGTACTGCCCCAAAAACCCCCCATACCCCCACAACCATGGCAGTGGTAATGAGCGTTTAAACCCCCTTCAGCCCTGCTAGAGGATGGTGAGGCGTAGATAAGCGGCCAACTGACCAATAGGATGTCTTATAGTACTTGATTTGCCCTCCGTTTGGGTAGGTAAAAAAATCCCCCCATTTGGGACTGGTAATGGGGGTAAAAGAGGCTGGGACCCAAAAGTCATCCCTCTCCGGTGGGGACATCTCAGCTGTCACTACCGGAAATCACATGCAGCGGCCATCTGTGAAATGACTCTGGGGGATCCCGGCCCCATCTCCACTGTATATGCCATGGTGTGTCTGGGTTATCTGCCTTTCTTCCTAATCCGGGGGTTGCCCCTCTTCTCTCCTGTCACCTAATAAAAAAAAAAAAAACACCATTTCTCCAGACACTCTTGTGCTCCAGTGCTTCCCCCTCTTCCCCCAGTTCAGCCACCCACGGGGACTCTTTGTGGGTGAGATTAGCCCCCTTGAAAAAGACAATTTTGCAGATCTGTTCCAAGACTGAACATGGAAGCGTTTTTCATCCCGAGTCCTAGCGACTGATAAATTAACCGGCCTTCAAAGGGGTTTTTGCAAAGGGCGGGTTTCCCCGAATGAGCCCCCACGATGAAAAAAAATTAAACAGGGGACCCCTGTCCCCTTGGATCATCAAAAAATCATTAAGGGCCCTTTTCTCTGTTCATCGATTTCCCCTTTTTTCCCCCTGTTTCAATTTTCCGTTTTCCCCCTTTCTTTTATTTCTCTCTATTTTACCCTGTTCTTCTATTTCTTCCTGTTTTACCCTGTTCATCAATTTCTCCCTCTTTTCCCCTGTTCATAGATTTCTCTCTGTTTTTCTCTGTTCATAATTTCTCTGTTCTGTTCAGCTCAATGTGGGTGTGTTTGGTGGTGAGGAATGTCTATAGTGCTTGCAAATTTTTCCTTGCCGTTTTAAAAGGGGTGCAGAGTCCACCACTTGAAAAGGGGGAAGAGCGTACCCCCAACTTGGACAGGGCTTCGCACTTGGGTGGCTAGACGCATACTGCTGTCTCTTGGCAATCGTCTGGTGAACGACTGCGGGCACCATGAGTGCCGAGAAGCGGGAGCTTTGGGACCGGTAGATAGGGAGTTTGTCTTCGGAAGGTGGGGGAGCCTTTACTGCCTGAAATGGGAGGCATGCCCTTTTGGGTGCTGCTTTCTGTTGTGCGACAGGATGGACCCCCACATCTGAGCTGTTTCTTTCGGGGGACTGTAGGTGCGCTGCATGTTATGCATTTTGTGGTGCCAATGTTAGGTCCCGGTCATGCTTTACTTTTTTGGCCCACAGATTCCCCCCCAAAGCCATGTTGTCCCCTGGTGTCTTGTCAAAAAACTGCCACACCGTGGTAGGTGATTTAAACCCCCAATGCGCCGCACTGACGACTGTTACCGCCACTGCCCTCAGTGGGGGAAAAAAAAAAACCCCTTTTTGCTTTCTTTCTGGGGCCTCAAGATGGGTGGTCTAAATCATGGCCATTTGCTCCGGACCTTGCACGCGGCCCCTGCTGACTCCCAGCCCCACTCCGACTTTTTCCGGCTACGCCACTGCCCGACGCACAATGTGCTCTCTTCTCCCGATGATGAAGCCCTTGCTTCCAGGGCCGGGACGATGGGTAGTCAAAGGCAGGCGACCGCCTAGGATGTCACTTCATCCCAGACAGAAAAGTTGGCACAAGCAGGCATGGAGTGGGCTGAATTTTCCATTTGGAGGGCACTTTATGCCTAGTTTTAATAGGGACCAAATACCCTTTTCAAGCCTTGCTTTCTTCGCCGCCTCCCAAATGTGATTGGTACTCAATTTAGTGTTTGCCTGTCCAAAACTGTTCTTTCCCCCAAAAGGTGTCGCTGTACAGAAACCTACCGCTTGCCAAAAAAACCCCCCCGGGACTCTTTCCCTTTTCACACTTGTCCATTCTGCAAGAAGCAGCAGATTCTTCCCCCCTGTCCCCCAAATAGTTCCTCCTTAGTATAGTGGGCAGAGCCCACGCACAAAGTAGTTCTCTTAAAAGAAAAGGAACGAGGGGGTTGAGGAAGGCAAGGGCCCCCACCCGCTCCCCGGGCTATGCCAAAAAAAAGGTTGTGTCTTAGGATCACTGACTCTTTGCCCGGGGGTTGTCAAATGTCACTTGGAAAAGTGGATGAAATTTTTTTCCCCCATTTGGAAATGTTGGTTGGTGGTCAAACACAGTCCGCTAGGACATCGGGAAGCTCGGCTTGCGGGGTGACACCTACTGTGGTTCCCTTACTGTGCTGCAACCCTTGCCTGCTCCCGGAATTACTTTCTTCTTTTTTGCCCCCTGTGATCAGGGACCTCACAACCCCACGTTTTAAGTGCGCTCTGAAAAAACATTTTTTTTAGACAAGCCTACCAAGATCCCTAATTGTTAACCCCCCAAATTCTGTCAAATTTGTCATTCTTGCACTTTGGCCCCACAGGCACTTATCTGTATATAATGTATGGTTGGGTAGCAGGTTCATCCACTTTTTATGTCCACCCCATATTTATAACATGGGTGAAAACCCTTGTAAAACCCAACACTTTTCACCTTTTGTTTCACCATACACTCTAAAAAATTGTAAGTCTTTAGAGCAAGACCCTCACACCCCGTGTCTGATTTTACATAGCTTTTTTTAATAAAATGTCTGGGTTTTTCTGTGCTTTTTACCCTTTATATCCCGACAGAAGTTTGTCACTTTCTTGTTGTGGAAACCAAAGCTTATAACCTGACTTAAAATTCATCCATTGGTTTTAGAAATGACTCATATGAAAGCTGAAACCCTCCCAAATTAGTTTTTTTTAGCAAAAATAAATTTGCTTCACTGCTGAAATATTGATCATGTAAGGAACAGAAAAAGGTCAGATTTTGGCAAGACAAAAGTTTTGTCGCTTTGTCATATAATGCACCCAATCCTAGTTTACAACCTCACCTGTGCTCACTAATTGATCAGTTAATTAGTGGGTGTGTATAAAAAGAACTCCAGTACCCCAGACCTTCACTTGAACTGCAACTTGACCTCTGACAACATTACAAAAATCCACCCTGCGACCAAAGCCTTGCTTATCAAGAGACTGAAGACCAGATCCACTGTAGAGGTGGCTGGCACCTTTAATGTGTCTCAGAGTCAAGTACAAAGAATAAAAAAAAAAAGATTTGAAGAGACTGGAGATGTTTTTGACAAGCCCAGGTCTGGCAGACCCCACAAGACAACTGCTCAGGCGGAACGTTTGTTGGTTCGAAAATCAAAAGCCAGCCCCTCTTCCACTTCAGCACAGCTCCAACAGGCCTGGTCATCTCAAGTCCCTGTGTCAACTAGAATAGTTTGTAGGATTCTGTCTCGAAATGACCTCCATGGTCGAATCAGTGCCCAGAAGCCAGCACTTAACAAAAGGCAATTAAAAAAACATGTGGCATTTGCCAAGGCCCACAGCCTGCTTAATGGATGGATGCTGGAAAAGTGGCAGAATGTGGATTTCTCAGATGAATCTTCAGTTGAATTACACCACAGCCGCCGCAAATACTGCAGAAGACCTACTGGAGCCCATATGGATCCAAGATACACCCAGAAAAAAGTTAAGTTTGGTGGTGGAAAGATCATGGTCTGGGGTTACATTCAGTATGGGGGTGTGCAAGGTGGAAGGCAATATCAATAGCCTAAAATATCAAGAAGTATTAACTACCTTTTACATTCCATATCATAAAAGGGGTCAAATTTTGCAGCAGGATGGTGCTCCATCTCATCCATCCACCTCTACATTAAAGTTCCTCAAGGCAAAGAAGATCAAGGTGCTCCAGAACTGGCCAGCCCAGTTACCAGACATGAACATCATTGAGCATGTTTGGGGTAGGATAAAAGAGGAAGCTTGGAAGACAAACCAAATAATCTTGATGAACTCTGGGAGGCATGTAAGACTGCATTCTTTGCTATTCCTGATATCTTCATCAATAAATTGTATAAATCATTGTTGAAATGCATGGATGCAGTCCTTCAAGCTCATGGAAGTCACACAAAATATTAAATATGGCTCTAATAGCACCACAACTTCATTCACCAATGTTATGAAACATATCTTTTTTTTGAAGTGTTTTTTTTTGTTTGATTTTCATATTACTTTCTGTGGCGACAAATTTTGTCTTGCCAAACTGACCTTTCTGTTTTCCTTAAATGATAATATTTCAGCGGGAAGCAAATTTATTTTCTTTAAAAAAAAAACCTCATTTGGGGGGGGTTCAGTTTCTTTGTCATTCTAAACCAATGGGTTTTTTAAAGTCGGGGTTTTAAGTAGTGTTGAGCGATTTTTTTCGACAAAGTTAAATCGGCAAGGTTTTTTATGGTGATCGAAATTTTCAGATCATGCGATAATTAAGGTTAAAACTGTGCATCCTATTAAGATCGCGCCCTTTTCTGCGCTTCCCGTATTTTGGGGGGCCAGCAAATCAGATTACAGAAAGAGAGGGGGATGTGTGGGCGACGTCATGACTGGGATGTGTATGGTTGCGATGGCTGGAAAAATACATGACCCCATTTAAATAGAACAGCCCTTCCTGTTCAGTTAGTGTCTCTCAGCGTTCATAGGAATAGGAGTGCGTCTGCCTGTGGCCAAACAGTCAGCGAAATTATCTATTTCTGCCAGAGAACCTCTACATTAGCTGTGATCCTTCAATTTAGTTGATTAGAGTTTTGAAATTTTATATAGTTAGTAGAGAATTTTAAATAGCATCTCCCGCTGTAAAGTCACGGGGGGAGAGGGGGGGGGGGGGGGCGGCGAACACAGAAAAGCTCTATCAAATAAAGAACCGGGATAAAGTTCCCCAAGACTTAGTGTAGAAATTGCACTGCAATATCTTTTTTAAAAACAGTTTGCTTTTGAAATTTTTCCTGGATATTGGGCACCCTGAACAAAATTTGGAAAACATCTTTCTAGTAACTCGGTCTTTTTGTTGGGTGCAAACCCATTTTTTTATCAGTATACATTTCAGATAGGTGTTATTTTAAATTTTTTCCCATTCACCCGGTTTAAATTTCCACCTTGCAGTTAAAATTTCAATCCAGCAATTTGTAGTCAGCACAGGTTTTTTTGTTGCCAAAAAAAACCGTGTATCATACGAAAACATAACAGATATTTTTTTTTTGACTTTTTCTCACCCAGCTTTTTTCATTTACGCAGCATCCACGTAAATCTTTAAACAGCAATTCTAAGTCCCCACAGGTAATTGAAAGGTGCAAAAAATACCGTTTTTTATACGAAAAATAACAGATCGTGTTTTTTCTTTTCGACAAAGCTTTGTTCTTGACGCAGATCCACGAAATTTTAAAAAACGCAATTCTATAGTCCCAAAAGGTAAATTGGAAGGTGAAAAAAAATACCGTTATTTACAAAACAAAACAGTACGTTTTTTTTTTTATTTTTGCCACCCAGCTTTGTTCATTGACGCAGCTCCATGTAAATCTTAAAACAGCAATTCTTAGTCACCACAGGTGAATTGAAAGGGCAAGAAATACCGTTTTATATGCGGGGGGGGTCAGAAGGCATGTTAAAAGATAAAGAGGTGTTTTAGTTCCCTTGCGCCCAGTTTTGATCCCATCGAAGAGGAGAAAAACCCCGGTCAATCGCAAATACCCCGGGGGCGGTCGGCAACGCCTTTAGTGCCCCTTGCTTTGCCGCAGTTTCTGGATGCAGAAAGTCAGGACGACCAATCCCTGTTTTGATGATGATGATGATGACGACATTGGCACCATCCTGGTCTTTTCCGCAGAATTTGTTTTGCGAGCGTTTCATCAGTGACGGGGGAAGACGTGGGGTAGTGTAATACGGGGCCCCCCGCCACAAAAAGGGGGGAAGGGGGTCCAGAAGTCCGCTGATATGATTCCGCCCCCAGGGCCCGGAAACCCCCCGCTCCTCGCTTATCGCCGTAAAAAAGGCCCAGGACCTCTCAAGCCGGGGCCCTTTCTTTGAGCAACCCTCTGATTCACCCAGCATTATATGCCACCTTTGCTGTAAAGCATAAGTAGGGGCAAAAACCTTAAGGGTTAACCACCACCAAACATGTCTAGTCACAAGAGCGAATGCATGAGTTGAAATGGGGGGAACACTTGGCCAAAAAAGGCCAGACGACGCCGGGCCTCCAACCACTGTCCACCCCTTGTCCCCGCCTCCCCCTCCTCCGCCCCACCAAGCGTTCCTCAGCTGCCCCTGTCCTCGATCATGATCGGATCACCTCCGCTTTAGCCTCCCCCGTTGCCCCCGGGCCACCCCCACCAGAGACCGATTACCCCTTCTCCTTCTGCCAGTTTTACGACCCGCAGCCCTACAGCGGCCAGTCTAGCAGCCGCCTTTTGATTCCAGGTTTGGGACAAAGAAAAAACTTTAACCCGAACCTCCCAAGCCCAAAAAACCCGAAAGTCGGCATTTCCAGGCTTTTGGCCTTGGAAATGTTGCCTTTCCATCTGGTGGACACAGATGGGTTCCGCCACGTCATGGCCCTTGCCTGCCCCCAATACCAGATGCCGAGCAGGCATTTCTTTGCCAGAAAAGCCGTCCCTGCCCTGGCCAGCCACGTGTCATCTAAAATTTCAAGCGCGTTGTCTGCATCTGTGTCCGGAAAAGTCCATCTGACCACCGACACATGGACTAGTAAGCACGGCCAAGGCCGCTATATCTCTGTGACAGCTCACTGGGTGAGCTGGGTGGATGTCTCTGGGGGTGACGGTGGCTCTCAGGCTCGGCGCACGCTCTTCAAAACCGCAGGGATGGTGCAGGGCTCTTTCCCCCAAGGTCCTCTGGTGGCATCACGTGCCCAGAGACACCAGGCCGTGTTGAAATTAATCTGCCTTGGAGACCGTCCACACACAGGTCAGGAGCTGTGGACGGCTCTAAGCAACGAGACCGAGCGCTGGCTGGGTGACAAGAACCTTGTGCCAGGCAAGGTGGTGTGCGATAACGGTCGAAATCTGCTGGCCGCCCTTAAGATCGGTAGGCTGGAGCACATCCCTTGCCTGGCACATGTCATGAACCTTGTCATCCAGAAATTTCTAAAGAGCTACCCGGGTCTGGACTGCCTGCTGAAGAAGGCTCGAGGTCTGAGTTCGCACTTCCGCCGTTCGCACCCTGCTTCGTCCCGCCTGGCTGCGTTGCAGCGTCAGCTCGGCCTCCCCGTCAACCGTCTCATTGTTGACGTGGCAACACACTGGAATTCCACCCTCCACATGCTCCAGCGATTGTGGGAGCAGCGCAATGCCATTACGCAGTACGAAGTGACACATGGCCTGACAAGCAGCGGTGCGGACCTCGGGGTGTTGAGCCACCGAGAGTGGAGGCAGGTGAAAGAGCTCTGCACCATCCTTGCCAGTTTTGAAGAAGCCACCAAAATGGTCAGTGCGGACGATGCTCTTGTCAGCATGAGCATTGTGGTGATCTTAGTTCTGGAACGATCGTTGGACACTCTGAAACATCAGGTCCCGCCAGCGACGGAGGAGGAGACGGACACAGATGCAGACACGGAGCCTTTCTCTCCGTCAAATCCACAAGGCCCGACAGTTTCTCAATTTTATCGGTCTTCATTAGGCAGTGGTTCAGGGTCCAGAGCTAGTGCAAGGCGGCACCTCAGCTCTCAGGGTGCATCATCTGAGGCAAGTCAGGGCTGTGTTGAAGCTGTGCCGGAGGAAGCGGAGGAGGAGGAGGAGGAGGTATTCCTAGACACTGACGTCCCTGCCTTGGAAAGAGGTTGGCGTGAATTTGAGGCAGATGAGGAAGATGAGTTTGCTAGTGCCCCTCAACCCAGAGGCTTGGGAAATCAAGGCTCCATCTCTCACATGAGTGCTTGGATGCTCCATTTCCTCCAACATGATCCTCGCATTAGGGGTCATCAAAATGAACAACAGTTACTGGGTGGCCACCCTCCTGGATCCCCGGTACAAAACAAAACTCAGCACTTTCCTTCCACCCACCCAAATAGAGAGTAAAATGCAGGAAATGGAGACCTTGCTGATTGATCAACTGGAGACATCTGTTGCGTCTGCTTCACGTTCTTCAAATGTCACGGTGGAACAATGCCAGCGACGTGACAGCAGTAGAGTGCCAAGTAGCCGTAGTGGCAGCAGCGGCAGCAGCAGGCAAGGTGGCAGAAGCCTAATGGGTGACCTCTGGCAATCTTTATTTACCACCTCACCAACGCATGCAATGCAGGCCACACATACAACACCCAGAGACCAGCTTAAGATCATGGTGCACGACTATCTGCGTCTCAACACCGATGTTTTTGTATGTGTTCTGGACCCAATAGACTTCTGGGTATCCAAAATGGACAAATGGCCCGAGCTGGCTCGCCACGCCATAGAGGTGTTGTCCTGCCCAGCAGCCAGCGTCATATCTGAGCAGACCTTCAGCACAGCCGGAGGAGTCATTACAGACAAACGCATCCGGCTTTCCACAGATAATGTGGATCGTTTGACTTTCATCAAGATGAATCAGGCATGGATCTCTGATGATGTTGTGGCCCCAATTGCTGAGGTCACCGATTAGTTGCTGGTCTACTTCACATTCCTCTCCAAACAGAAATGGTCCTCTTGAAAAACTTATTTTTAAAATGATCATTTCTTACTGCAATTTTTATTCTCAGTTCCCAACAGTTCATTTTGCTGGTTTTGCTGTGAGGAGACTAAAAGACACCAAGGTTTCATGACAAAACCATATTCCATTTACTCACTTCATCTTTAGAATTTTTCACATTGTCAATGGTTTTGGGGTCATGTTGCCTCACAATTATTAACAGTGGCTGAGAAGTCATATTTATAATTTTTTGGGGTCATGTTGCTGTGAGATACAGCAATAATCATGGTCCTTTGGAACAGAAATGTGGCTTCTAAGTGGCATTTCTCCTTCACAATTTTTAACAGTGGCTGAGAAGTCATTTTTTATAATTTTTGGGTCATTCTGCTTTGAAATGGAGCAATACTACAGGTCCTATTCTAAAAAATGTTTTTTCTAATAGACATTTGTTCTTCACAATTGTCAAAAGTGGCTCATGGGTCATGTTTTGAATTTTTGGGGGCATTTTGCTGTGACATGACGCTAAACTACAGGTCCTATTATAAAAAATTTTGTTTCCAACAGACATTTGTTCTTCACAATTGTCCAAAGTGGCTCAAGGGTCATGCTTTGAATTTTTGGGGGCATTTTGCTGTGACATGCAGCTATACTACAGGTCCTATTCTAAAAAAATGTTGTTTCTAACAGACATTTGTTCTTCACAATGGTCAAGAGTGGCTCAAGGGTGATGGTGCTGTCAGAAACAGGAATAGGTAGGACGGGGGGCGTGGCCTGGACTGGCATGGAGTAGGACGCACGGACTGAGAGCTCCGCGTTGAACACTGCTACAACGGCACAAATAAACCCGTTTCTGCCTACAAAGCTGACAGGAAAACGAATCGGCGCCTCTATGATCCCCTGCTACTGCCTGACCTGAAGTTTGGTGCGCGACGCTGGTTACTGGAGGGAGCCGCATACAGAAAAGGCCGGCGTGGTGTTGACCGCGGCGGAGCTGACTCAGAGCGCCGCACGCTTCCCGCAGTGGCAGACAGGCGAGAGCGGCAGAGCGTCCCGCACAAGACACTCGTCCTCCTTTGTTTCTCGGCGGATACCAGGAACCGGCCCTCTCTCCCCGCGGAGTCACGGCTGTCGGAGGAGACAGAGGAGAAAGCACAGCACAGCTCGCTGTACCTGACACGGGGTTCGGTTTCCCTGGGATCCCAGGAGGTTACGGCGCCTGTCCGCATTGCTGGTACGTAAACACAGACCCTGAAGCTCCAATCCCCGTGCTTGGTGAGTCCTTAAACCCTTTTTAACAGCAAAGCACCGTAGCTACACCATACAGAGTGGCAGAGGATAGAGAGGCTAAAGGTGCTTGAGCCGGCGGCGCCATTTCACGGTCACACGTGGTGACGGCCATCTTGTGAAACATACACACTGGTTGCTAAGGGCATAGACAGTAAGACCCCTACTGAAAAAGCCCCGTTTTTTGGACTACCTGCCTAAAAAAAAACAAAACCCCAGCCAAAGGACATATTTGCTCTGGCATTAAGCATTTTACCTATTTTGCAGCTTTTAAAAATAAAAGGTGATCTGATAAAGCTGCTTTCTGAGGTTACAAGATTAGGCAGCTCCCTCCAGTGTAAGTAGGGACAACACACTCACCCAACTGCTTCCAGTTTCATAGCACCGGCTGTAGGGAGATCTTTACAACTCTGTAATCCGGAATACCTAACGCTTACCTGCAGTAAGGATCAAAGAGCTGATAAACTACTAGGGTGAGCCTATCTCATCATCACCTTAAAGGTTATAGACTTCCACCAATTACCTTCATAGATCGCAGCCCTTATATACAGATTGCTCCATCGCCTGAGAATATATATACTGTAGATACACGGAGACAGTAGTCAAGGAAACAAAAAGATAAAAAAAAAAAAAAAAAAAGAGGAGTTAAATCTTTACTACATAAGAAGTTTCCCCTTTGCTTCACGCCTTATCACATGCCCCTTTTTCAAATTTAAAAAGAGAATGAAAAGGGGCCTCAAAGAAAAGCCCCAAAGGGGCTAACCCCCCTAGCTCCCCAGTTCTTTCAAAAATCATCTCCAAAGTTGCCATCGTAGGGAAACATAAAACCCGTTCCCTCACCCTCTCTGCTTCCTCCCCGCAACCGAATGGGCTTCTAGAACAACAAAAATTTGTCGGGAGCAAGCCTCGTTTATGGAAAATCCCCTTAAAAAAGGCTTTTTCTCTTCTTTTAGGACCCCCAAAATGGGAAAATTTTAAGAAAAAAATAATGTTGACCCTAAAAACCGATACCCAAAACCCTTTTATAAAACCAAGGGGATCATTTTTGGAAAGAAAATGGGGGAAAATCCCACCCCCCCAAAAACCCCTTGTCTTTGACGCTAATAGGGATTTTGAAGAGGAAGTGAAAAAGGATTATCTTCTAAGCGCTAGCCCTTTTGAAGATGGTAAGGAGAAACAACATTAAAAATTCGGGGGGCCCCAGGTTTTTCCTCGAAGCAAAATCTACCCCCCTTTTTTTGACTGATATAAAGGGTTGATTCTTCCCCCCGGGGGGTTTCCCACAAACAGATCTTAAAATTTGCAGGACCCCACCGTCCCCCCAAAGCCGAAAAAACCCTTCCACCGAAAAACCCCCGAGAGGGTATTGCGCGCATCCATTTTTTTCAAAAAAAAGGAGAATTTCCTCAGAGCCCGAAAAATCGTACCATTTTGCCGGGATAGATTTTCAAGTTGTAAAACTTCCCAGATTTTCAGGGGCACCATGTTTAAGAGGAAGGGAATTAAACCCCTTTTACAAAAATCCTCGGGGAAACAATATTAGTTATCGGGGGGGCTTCCCGGTCAAATAGTATTTTCCCCGGGCCCACACAACCATTTTCAAATTCCAAACACGGCTGCAAAAAACCTCCTCATTCCTGGGGCCTAATTACCTCCCCCACAACAAAACCTCAGAAGAGAGGCCCGGGGCGTCCAGAACCCATCACCCCACTATGGTGGGGAAAAAAACCATAGGTCTAATCCCGCATAAATGAAGGGTTTGCGCTCTGCTTGGCATTTCACCCTTAATCTTCTTTTTTGCAGATTCATGGGATCTCGCGATTGAATAGTCCAATGCCCCTTTGGGGGTTTTTGGGCCCAAAGGGCTTGCCCCTGACACATCTCCAAATTTTTGGAGAATCCTTTATTAAAAAATTTTATTGTTGGCATTGGGGGGCCACATTTTTCTGAGTTCTTCTAGTTTATTATTCCCAAAGTGAAATGACACTTTAAAATGTATCTTTTTTCCCTAAATTTTGATAACAGAGGAAAGTTTTAGGGATACCCTTTTTACAAAAAATATCAAAACGTTACCATCCGTTTTAATTTGTACCCAAAAAAAGTTAATGGTTTGAACTCCCCCTGAAAAAGGTTTACCCCGTGGAAAAAGAGGTCCTTAAGCCCAAAAAGTGGTTTGTGGTCTGTTTACAGGAAACGCACCTCTCCCAAAAAAGATTTGGGAAGATTTAAACCCCATAAAAAATTTCCCTACTCATTCCCCCTCAACTTGGACCTTAAAAAAGCAGGAGTGTCTGTATTTTTCAGAGATACGATTGTTTTTCTTTTAGTCAACGATTATAGATCCCAAGGCGGTTTTAAATTTTTTCCCTGCAATGTCCCCAAAACCCCTGTTTGGTACAAAATTTTGTGCAGTTATGCCCCAAAAATTCCCCATAAAATTACCCTTTCCCAAAACCCAAAAACTCTATCTAAGGGTTTGAAGAAAATCCTTAGGGGAAAAACCTTTTCTATGGGGGAATTTTAAACCCATGGGGGTTTTGACAAAAGCTAAAGAAAAGTTAGTGGGGGATCAAAAACCACACACTTGAGCTTAAAAACCTTACTAAAAGGAGAATTTCCCACGATCCTTTGGGGGATGCGCACCAGGGGAGTTAAAATTTCAAAACATTATTGGGCCCTGCAAAAAAAACTCACACGGAGAAATTGACTTTTTTCTCCTTAATAGGCAACCCCCAAATATCCCCTTATTCTTCAATTTTTTTTAAAAACATGGTCTGACCATGCCCCATTTTTTCTCACTTTTAAAAAGGCCGGGTTTTTTCCCCCTTCTTTTTTTCCTCCCCATGGCGTCTCAACTTTTCTCTCTTAAAATCCCCCGAAACTTTTTCCCAGAAAATACAACCGCATTTAACTGAGTTTTTTAAATTTTAAAATGCCCCCTTTTGGCCCCATCCGTGGAATTCTGTGGTGTGCGCAAAAAGCATACTTTCGAATTTTTTTTCTATCAAATGCAGCTGGGAGAAAAAAAACTTAGAGCCCAAAACAATTAAATTTGATCTTCTGGACAAAATAAATTTTTCCCTTGACACAAAATTTTTAAAGCATCCCCCGTCAGGCTATTAAAGAAGAATTAACGTCTCAAGAACAAACTGAGTTTTTTACCTTACAGCAATACGATTCCCTTCTATTTTAGTTTAAAGGGAGGGAAAATTTTATCTTCAAGGGGATGGGACCGAGAAAACCCTTGTTAGCGAAGAGAGTAAAAGGTTTTTCCAACCCAAAAACAAGAATAGCCTAAATTTTCTGACTCCTCTAAAACAAGATATACGATCCTAACAGATTTCAAATGGGCCCTTTGCTCACTACTATCGTAAAACCCCCTATAAACCCTTTAAATTTAGAACCCGGAAAAACCAGTGGTAAAAAAACAGATGTTACTCCCTTTCCCAAACGAAGTGTCCCTGCCCCCTCCCTGTCCCCTGGGGCAATTTTTCCCCTTTTTAACCGGCCCATTTCCACAAAAAGGGAAATTATAATTTCTATTAACCCTTAAAATCAAAAAGTCTCCAGAAAAAAAAAGGGGTTGGGGCTCAATAATGAATACTTTAAGTTTTTTTAACTCCCTCCTTACCCCCACTTTACTAATTTCTTTAAAGCCATGGCCCCAAAAAAGAGTACACTCTCGGAAGAATTAAATTTTGTGCCCCTATTCTACGATCCCTAAAAACCCAGGAAACCTGAAAATCTGATCCCCCAATTTTAGACCATTTTCCCTACTTAACTCAGACGTTTAAGGTTTTCTCGGGAAAATTTCCCGGCGGGGTAGGGCTAAACAATATTCTTTCCTTTTTTATCCACAAAGATCAAGTGGGTTTTTTTGAAAGGGGCGTCAGAGAGAGTTTATTAGACGGGTCCTAGACATCCTTCAAAAAGTATCCAAAAAAAAGAAAAACTACCTTTTGTTCTTTCCCATCATTTTTGGGAAAAAGCGTTTGATCGCATAAAAAATGGGCCCATATAAAAAGGTATTTTCAAAAGTTTGGGTTTTGGGGGGCCAGTTCCTATCTGCCCTCATGTCTTTTATATTTTTCTCCTTTTGCAAGGGTCACTCGTCGGGATTTCTTCGGAAAAAATTCCAAATTAAACCCCAAGGAACCAGACAGGGATGCCCCTTATCCCCATTAATCTATGATCCCTTTTTTCGGAACCGGGTTTTTTGAAACATAAATTTTAAAAAAAAAAATAGCAATTAAAATTACTGGGAATTTGGATTAAAAAAGAAAACCCCAAAAAAGTAAGTCCCGTATGCTGAACCCAAATGGGAAAAAAAAACCCCTTTTAAACCCGAATCGTCCCATTCCTGGGTCTCCTAAAAAACCCCCTAAAAGATACTCCCTTTTTATCTTACTAAAAATTTTTAAAAAAACAAAAAACCCCATATACCAAACCACTGCTGTTAAAACCTGAAAGCTCCTTTCCAATATGAAGTTCCATTTGGGCCCAAAAATTTTGTTCCCTATTTAGGGGAAATTAAAAACTACCCTTAAAGTGCCCACTATACATAAGGTAATTTTGGGGAAAAATCACCTCGGGTTTAAACAAAGAGGGAAAATTTAAAAGATTCTTAAATTCCCAATATCTTTGGGTAGGCCCTATAAATTTTTTCCAAAAAAGGGTTTCTACTTCCCCGTTTTTTATACGAAACAAGGTCTTTCCCTTTTTTCTTTCCCAAACCCTTTAATTTGGGGTACCCTCCAAAACGGTATATTGAGATTTAAAATGGGGTTTAAAACGACCCAGTTGGGCAAAGGGCAATATCTCTACAAAGGGGCGGCAGAAGGGGGTTTGCGGTTCCCAACTTGGCCAATATAAAATGCATCAATCCCGGAGCCTTTTTTCCCTTTTTTTGGAATCCCCAAACGCACCATGGTCCCCCTTTTTGAGAAAAACCCCAAAACAAATGGTACATTCAAAGATTGTTTTATGGCCAGCTAAGTGGTGGAGTACCGATGAATACGAAATTTCTATTCTCTCCATTTCACCACAAGTATTGGGATTTAAAAATGTGGGTAACAAAAAACATAAATCTCATTTGATTTAAAATTTAAAAATCCTCTTACAGTTTTTTCAGAGAATTTTTCCCAGATGCTCCAATCTCGAAAGGGTTCAAAAAAAGGGAAATTTACGGCCTTGGAGATCTTCTTCAAAGGGGTCGTTTTCCCACCCGTTTGAAGACTTAAATAAGAGACTACCGATTCCCCCGATGCCAGTTCTTTTCCCAAAATTACAGTGGACATTTTGCACAAAATTAAATTTCCCACCCAAACCCTATGCAGGAAAACCCCCCCATATCAAAATTTTTTCCCTTTGGGAGAAAACACAAAACTTTTTAAAAGGGGTTTCAGCCCATTACAGGTCCCCCATTTTCCTTTTGATTTGTCTACAAAGCCTTCTACGCTCTGAAATTGGGGGGAATTGGGGAAAATCCCGCTCATTTCCCACTGCAGAATGGGGTTTTCAGCGGCCAATGTAGCCCAAACCCAAACACTCAAAATTTTTGTAAACAATTTTTGATTATCCCAAAAAAAACACCTTTGGGGGTACCTGACCCCAAGCAGAATGTTTTTATATATACCCGGGAAATACGCAAAATTTTGCTGGAGACCCAAAGGGGATAAAGGGTTTCTTTTCTTGCATATGTGGGGAGTGCCCCCCTAAAAAAACCCCTTGGGGGTCACAACTGGAAAATACTTATATCTGACCCTTTTTCAATTTGGGATATTCCCTCTCCCCAGAGCTGGCTATTTTTAGACATCACATTTTTTGACGCCCCCTATTTCCCTTTTCACCCCAGTTTTTATCACATTTAATTAATTTGCTGCTAGAACAAACCCTTGCGGGGCCCCAAAGGAAAAACCCCCAAAAAATCCCTCACTTAAAAAATGTTATACCCGGAGGGGGAAACCGGCAAACCGTGGGGAGCTAGTTGGGGAATCCACCCCCACCTTTTGGCTAAAACAGCCCAAATTTTTCACTGTGGACCTCATCCAAATCCAAAAACTTTACTTTAAAGATCTGCTCTTTTCCCTTTATAAGTTATAACACAAGTTTTTATTTGGTACCTTCTACATGGCTGTTTGATAAAGGTTTTTACATGTAACTTGAATAAAAAGTTGGAATTTTTTATGTCGCCCTTACTACCATACATATGATTATCCCCGAACTTGATGTAATTTTTTAAGTGTTCACATGGTGTATGTTTTACCCCTTAAAACTTTATTCCCTACTCCCCCTTTTTTCCCATGTTCCAATAAATTTTTAATTTCTTTGGGGTTTTCGTGATAAAAAATTTAAAAACCTTTAAAAAAAATTTAAATTTTTAAAAAGGAAAAAGATAGGACACGAAAAGGACCCCAAAAAATTTTAAAATGACTTGTTTTTTCAAAATCTTTAACATAGCTTTTCAACCCCCTTTTTTGAACAACCCATTTAAAACAATTAAAAAAAGAAACAAATACATGGTGGGATTCCATCACGATTTAAAAAATAGTGTTTTCTCTCTAGAATTAATAGTACTAAAAACTTGCATGTACCAAATAGCTGTAAAAAAATTCCTCTGAATTGTACAAGGGAGGTTATCAGGCAAACTTGACCCAATGTAGTTATTCAGAGGACATGGAGTATTGGAGCATCAGACAGAGAACATAGTCTACAGAGACACCATTGTCCGCGTCCTCCAGCATCGTTGAGTAGAAAATGAGAAAAAGAATGCCAAGATAAAGTGCACCTGGGGTGGAAAACAGCGATGCGTTAACCCCCAGTATCTTCCAAGTGAAGCTCAAATGTGGTCTCACACTCTGGACATAGGGTGGCAAAACGCGAACCTCATGGTATGTACTGTTTACGTGAGCGAATGGCTGGATTTCTCACACTTCCGCTTCCGCACTCTGGCTTCAGCGCGAACAAGTTTTTCCCGTTGCTAATTGTCTCACAGGGCATTCTAAACGCTGCGGTAGTTTAAATAGATGACTACGCCAGCCTGGAGCTATCTCACGCACATCCACGGGATACGATACGGCCCTGGGTCATGGCAGTGGATCCCAGGACAGGTATTATGTCCAATGTCGACAATGAAACTTAAAATTGGTGTTTGACAGACTTTCCACTTTTTTTTCCGGCAACGTTTTTAAATCTGAGGGGGTCCATGCAGGTTTGGGGCATTCCATTCTAGTGGCCCAGAGACAGGTATAAGTGCCCAATTGTTCCAGTGGGAAACTAAAAATGGTTTGGTTAAAGACCACCTTATTTTTCCCGGCACTTTTAAATGTGGGGGGTCATGGCAGTGGGTAGTGGTCTGCATTCTGTGGTCCCAAGGACAGGTATAAGTAATGTCCAGTTAAACAAAATGGATGGTCTTGAAAGACTCCTATTTTTCTGTTTCCGGCACTTTTTAAAACTCTAGGGGTCATGCAGGTTCGGGCTCATGCTTGTGAGGCCCAGGAAAGGGTATAGTCAATAGTCCAGTCGAAAACTTAAAATGGTTGTTGAAAGATCTCCTCTTTTTCCGGCACTTTTTAAATGTGGGGGTCATGCAGGTTTGGGGCTCATTGCTTGTGGCCCAGGAACAGGTATAATCAATGTCCAGTGGAAACTAAATGATGTTTGTAAAGACTCCTTTCTTTCCGGAGTCACTGTTTTTTTAAAATGTGGGGGTCAAGTCAGGTTTGGGGCTCATTGCTGTGGCCGCAGGACAGGTTATAATCAATGTCTCCAGTGGAAACTAAAATGGTGGTTGAATAGACTCCTTTTCTTTCTTTTGTCCGGGCACTTTTTAAATCTGGGGAGTCATGCAGGTTTTGGGGCTCATGCTGTGGCCTTCAGGAAAGGGATAGTCAATGTCGCAGTGAAACTATAGAATGGTGGTTGAAAAGAAACCCCCACCCCCTTTTCCTTTTTTTTTTTCCGGCACTTTTAAATGTTGTGGGTCATTTGTCAGGTTTGGGTGTGTCAGTGCTGTGCCCAGGACAGGTGATAATGAATGTCCAGAGGAAACGAAAATGGTGATTGAGAAAGACTCCTTTTGTTTTTTGTTCCGGCACTTTTTAAATGTTTGGGGTCACAATGCAGGTTTGGGCTCATGCAGTTGCCATGACAATGGTATAGTCAATGCGTCCAAGGGTTCAACTAAAATGGATGGGTTGAAAAGACTACCTTTTTATTTTGTTTCCGCACTTTTTAAATGTGGGGGTCCATGCAGAGTTTGGGATCATCTGTGGCCCAGGACCGGTTAGTCACAATTGTCCAGATTTTCAACTAAAATGGTGGTTAAAGAACTCCTTTTATTCCCGGCACTTTTAGAATGATGGGGTTCATGCAGGGTTGTTGGGCACATGCTGTTGCCCAGGACAGGTATAGTAACTGTACAGTGAAACTAAATTGGTGGTTGAAAGACTCCTTTTTTCGTTTCCGGCACTTTTTTAAATGTGGTGGTTATGCAGATTTGGAGGGCTCAATACTGTGGCCGCACGGATCAGGTATAGTCAAATGTCCAGTTCAACTAAAATGGGGTTGAAAGACATCCTTTTTTTTCCGGCACTTTTTAAATGTGGGGTCATGCAGGTTGTGTGGGGCTCATAGCTCTGCGTTCTCCAGGACAGGGATATTCAAATGGTCCAGTTCTGGTAAAATTCTGAAGGTTCATTTTCATACTGTCCTTTCTGGCACTTTTTAACTTTTGTGTGTGGTGATGCAGGTTTTTAAGGGTCATTCTGTGGTACAAGACAGGGATAAGTGTAATGATGGTTGACTTTTTTTTTCTGTGCGCCTTATTATAAAGCCTAAGTGTTGTGCCTAAGATTTATTCAGGTATCCTTTGACAGTTGGGCGAGTTAATTTCCAGCTTCTACCCAGCCCTGTTTGAGGGTGTTAAGAATGAAGTGTTGCGTTGATACTCCATTAGACATTAATGGTCAATCCGGAGATGATTCGATCTTGTCGACTATCGAAAACCTTTTCGATGGTGGCCGACTATTGACTATCGATCGATGTCGATAGCCAACGTAATCGCTCAACACTAGTTATAAGCTTTGGTTTCCACAACATGGATAGGCGACAGATCTTCTGTCAGGTTTAATTTTATTGTATAAGTCGCTTGCGGAATGATGTTTGCCGTTCTATATAAAATAAAAGATTTATTGTCGTAATTATTATATATTATTATTATTATTATTATATTCTTATAGTAGGAATCTTGAGCCTCAGCTGTGGTTCTTTCCAGCTTGTGCTGACGATATCCCTGTCAATCTGCATTCCCTACCTTCAGTTATTTGGTCAGTTTTGTCCCCTGTAAACTGCCCAGTAGAAGTAAAGTGTAGAGCGATTCCTAGTTAACCAGGCAGCCTACATTCTGCTGTGGTGCCATACAAAAACACAGCATTTGTTATGAAACCAACCATAGCTCCCCCTATACATATTTGAGCATGCACAGATGTTCTACAACACTCTAGACTACAGGCCTCTCTGTAGCCAGGGAAAATATGGCGTATTTTTTAAAAACACCGATTCGCCACAAATAAATTCCGGGGTTCGAAAAGAATATCTTTTGCCAAAAAAATTGGTCGTACCTCGAGCGAATCGGAAATTATTTGAGGAAATTCCGCCCAATCTGCTTAGGTTAAGGTTATCTAAATATAAATTGGCAATTCTAGAAAAGAGTCTGCTACTTCTGGAGCCCAATCAGAGAATGCGACAGGGGGAGGGACTTTAACCATAGTTGACAGATTCATTAAAGGAAAAAAACAGCCAGCCTGTTAGCTGTTCTGTGTTTTGATCTTGATCAGTGAAGAAGAGTGAGTTATAAGTTAAGAGAGAGAGATCAAAAAAACATGCAAGAGAGAAACACACCTGTTACACTCTTTTCCTCCAGGAGTATCTTTCCTTCAAATCAGAAATACAGATGTGGGATTTAGTACACCAAGGAATTGAAACCTGTGGAAATTCAGACAGAGTTATCTGCTGTCCTTATCGTGGTTTAGCAGGAGAATTTAAAGCAGAGTGAACTTCATTCATGTCAGATAAATTGTGGTTTAGGTCTGTAAACAGATTATTTTAGTTGTCTTAATAATAATACTCTATATATAAGTCAGACATATTACTCGCAGGGCACTTTACAATCTAGGATTATTGAAGTAGCAGAACAAAAGCAGACATTACTCAGTAAAAAGCGACTTACAGTATGCAGACACATGGGTCCACGCGTAAGGAAAACTTGTCCTAGGTCTAAAACTCACAATCTCCTACTCTACGCCAAGCCAACCGAGCTCCCCCTCCCCTATTCATATTAGAGTGGTTCTGGAAAAAATGAGAGAGATGTCCTAATTGGCTGACATGGGCAAGAAAGTGAGCCACAGACCAAGACAGTCCTCACATATGCCGTCTACTAAAGGTGTAATTAGTATAAATCTCCCCATGGCCGATCTACTGAAAGGAGAGATGTTATAATTCCATGCTCGTCACAGAACTGGATACCTTTAATCCCATTCTGTTACTACTGAATCCGGGTAATGAATTGATATCCAAATTGCTGTCTAATGGTAACATGTTAGATATAAACCCATACTGTCTGATGGATAAATGTAAAACTGGAAGGGAACTTAAAATGTCTATTCACGAAATGACCAGAATCTGTCAAACAAAATTGGGTAATCTTGAGGCGCTATTCTGAGAAGAGCATATTGATTTGTTTGTGGTTTTCTGAGACATGCTGGACTCCTCACAATGAATGGGCTGTCAACCTTGAGGGTTTAATGCTATATAGTTGAATGATAGAGCTGAACAGGAAGGAGAGAGTGAGTGTGTCTGTATGTTAATGGATTGAATATAAAGGCAAATGTGAAAGAGGGTAATAGAGGGTGAAGATGATGAAGATGTGTAACGCACTATGTGAGTGAAAACACAAGTAGTGGTTAATGTGTCTTGTTGTTCAACTGAACTATGTAAACTAGTGTACACATGTTTGTCCAAGGTGTGTATAGCTCTGCTCGCAAGAGGACTTAACTATCTATAAGGACTTATGGGGTGAGAGCCGAAAGAGGTGAGAAGTTGACCTTTTGTTTCCTGAAGGAGGGGGCACATTTCTATGCTCCAACTTGCATAAACATCATTGGAAAAAGTGTATAAAAAAGGCTAAGTATACAGAGGATGGTATGTGTTACCAATCGTAGCCCGATGTGTCTCTTCTTTTTTAAGTGATGCGGACTTTAAATATTGAGGGATCTTTTTTATATTTTGGGATTGATAAAAGTGAGCAGTATTCTTCCTTGATTTTTATATTATGCGTAATCAAGTGTGTCTTTGCTCTCTTTTAATGTAACATCCCCATGAGTTTCCAGGATTGCAATGCCTTTCCAGTGCACATTCTGTGCAAATTTTGCAATCCCTTGAACAACAGTTATGAGGGTGCAAACTGCTGCTTAATCTAAAATGAAGCTAGTGAGCAACACTGAGATTTCAATTGCCAAAATTGGAAGCGATTTTGGCAGCTCACTGACAGCGACTCACAAAGGGGTAGATGCTGGAAAGGTGGATGTACAGGACAAGAGGCAAGCTAGCTGGGTGACAGAAAGAACGGTAGTGAGAAAAAGTGTCAGGGAGGCTAGTCCTGATCTGCCACACCCCAAAACATTTGCAAGACTTGCGGTTGAGGGGGATGTCGATTCAGAAATAGCGTTGATGCAGCATACATCTCTCTCCCTGGTCTGCACCAGTAAGGGTGTGGGAATAGAAGAGCATGCTGGCTAGATATGGTCTGTGTAGTTGGGGACGCTTCCATATTAGGGGAAGCTAGACTAGAGGAAAGGTCCCTTTCCAGACTTATTATTTACTAAAAGGACCTTACAGAGTAACAAAGGTTCATAGTTGGGGGCATCAGGAAATATGACACCACAAATATAATAAATTTTACTTTAATCCTTTGAATAGAGTATTTTGTCGAGGAGCCACAAAAACAGAATTTCAGGAAGGCTAATTTTAATAAAATGATTAGAAACAGGAAAATAATAGTGTGGATCAACAGAGATGTAAAGGAGGCAATAAACATGAAAAATAAAGCATTTAAGCTACATAAACAGGAGGGCAGTGAGGAGGCACTAAAAAGATATAATGAAAAAAATAAAACATGTAAAATAAGGATAAAGGGAAGAAAAGGGGGAAACAGAAAGGCAGATTCCCAAAAGAGAGAAAAACAAACCCCAAAAATTTTAAACTTAAAAATAGAAAAAAAAGATTAAAACTAAAAAATTTTGGGCCCTTTGAAAAAGTTTCGAGGGGGGGTGTTGTAGAGGGCCGATGAGGGAAAGAAAAAACTATTAAATTTTTTTTTCCCCCTTTTTGTATTTATAAGGAAAACGACCTTCTGGTTGATGAAAGAGGATGCAGGAGCTTCCCCTTAAATTTTTTTTTATCTAACCGGGAAGAAGTGCAGTCCATTTAAAAAAATTTTAAAAAAAAGGGGGGGGGAAAATCCCCCTGTTAGAGAGGGCCCCCAATTCTTAATATTTATGGACTGTATAATAACGGGGTATGTCCCAAGGGATTAGCGCAAAAAAGGAAGCTGTAGCTCTACTTTTTACGGACAATCTTTTCTCTCTACTCTACCTTGCCGTTGGTAGTTGGGTTTTTACAGTTTTGATCAAAAATGAACACTAAAAACGTGAAAATGTTCATATTTTTCCAAAAGTAGCAAAAAATGCTTTTCCCAAAAAAATTTCTTTGCCCCCTTCGACTGTTTCTTATGCTTGTAGATGCGCTGAAATTGTGTTGTGTTTTCATTTGCTTTTGGTTTAAAACCCCGTGCACCCTATATACTTATTTTTAAAAAAAAAGGATTTTGTGACCAAATTTTAATTTTTGGGCTGTCCCGAGAAAATTTGGGGAAAAAAGTTTAACGTTTTACCATGTTTAAACCAAAAAGAAAAATAGTAGAAAAGTGAAAAAATCAGGTTGGGTACCTTTTAAACCCTTTTTTAATTTCATTGGGGAATTTTTGAGATTTCTACCCTTTTTTTTCAATCATGGAATTTATAAAAAAACTGAAAATTTTAAAAGACTTTTTTTACCCAAAAACAATTTAAATTCAAAAGGCATTAAAAAATCTCTAAAAAAAAAACAAAATTTCAATAAAAGCAGAGAAAATTTCCCTTTTCAAACAGGTCAAAAAAAAAAATCTGGAAACTTTTGAAGGGGTGACAGGAGGGGATCAGTAATTTTTCTTTTTAAACTCTTTGCTCCAGGGGTTTTATTTGTGGGGCCCCCCAAAAATTTAAAACCCAATTTTAAAATGAAACAAACAAAGGGAAAAAAAAGGGCCCCTTTTGCAGAGTTTTACTTTTTTTAAAAACCACCCTTAAAAACAGAAATTATCTTCCATTTTTAAAAAACTTCTCCAAATTTACCCTTCTATTTAGATTAAAAAGATTGTGGTTTTAAAGGGCCCTTTTTTTGACGGGAAGGGTTAAAAAAAATAGGGGGGGTTTTTAAAGGAATTTTTTCATTAAAAAGCTTCGGGCCTTTAACTTTTTGCCGGCAAATTGAATTGAAAGGGGGGTGCTTTTGTGTGGGGCCTGCCCAAGGGCTGTTTTTTGGGTCCTGGACACTGTTTTTTTCTCCACGGAGAAAAAAGAAGGGCTGATCAAAGAGTTGGAGAGGTCGTGAAGGTTTTTTGCTAATGCAGGGGCATGGGGAAGTAAGTGTTCCTATACCCCCTGCTTAGCAAACAAATCTGCACATTCCAGGAAAAAAAAAGACCCGTCCCGAACAGACACAAGGGCCCGCTGTGAAGTGTTTTTCTATACCCCCCAAGGTGTTCCCCTAGTTTCAGCAGAGCCCTGAAGCGGGTTCCCCAATGCTGATCTGGGTTTTATTAGTCACACTCCACAGAAAAAATCCCCTGAATTTTAGTAACACACAGGGGCATGCTGTCACCCTTTTAATTTGGGTCAGCCTCACCTTTTTCCTTTTCAAATTGAAAAGAACAGGGAGGTAACGGGAACCCAGGGTTTTTTAATTTCCCGGGAGCCCCGACACAAAGCCCCGAAACCTTTCCCCCCCCCCCCTCCACTACAAAGCATTCTGTGGGGGAGGGGGTCTTCTCAAACCTTTATTTCCTTTAAGGTGGGGTTTAGTCATCGACCCGCAGCCCGTGAGGTAAGGGTCAACAGGGCGGGTGCTATAAGATTTTAGAACTGAATAATACTTTTAACAGGGCTAAACAAATTTTATTTGGACATTTTTTAATGAAATTATTTTCAAACTGCTTGTTTTTTTAAAATCTTTTTTTAAATTAAAAACCCAAACATTGAAGGGGAGGGAAACCCCCAAAAATTAATGCAAAAATTTAAAAAAATCTTCCAAAAAGGGCTGAATTTTTCCCTGCTTTTTTTCATGTCACATTTTGTGTGAAAAGTTTTGGGGGACAAATCACATTAGAGAAAAGAGATAAGAGGCAATTAAAACCCGATCCCCTTTTTTGTCACCCCTGACAAGTTTCCCTTGTTTTTTTTTTTTTGGGCCTGTTTTTAAATGACTTCCCGTTTATATTGTATTTTGGGTTTTTTTTTAAAATTCTAATTTCCTTTGAAAGGGGGCCTTTTTTTTTTGGGGAAATAAAAAAAGTCTGAAATTTTCAGTTTTTTGTATAAAAAAACATGTCTCAGAGGAAAAATGGGGGTTTGGAATCAATTTTATAGTTTGGGAGAGGGGGGGTTTTTTTTTCCTTTTCCCCCTTGGCAAATTCTACCTTATTTGATTTTAAAAAAAGGTTGCCCCCGGGGGTGATAAAATTTTTTTCGGTTGGAACTGTTTTTTTAAAATTTTTATGATTTTATTCAGTAATTTTTACCTTATAATTTTACATTGTACTTTTTATATATTACTTAATTGAACAATAAATCCATTGTATTTTCTGCACACTTTTATGAGAATATTTTAATGATTTGTAGGTGTCTGTTTTATCCTTTTAAAAAAGCTTTAAAAAAAAACATATGTTTTTAAAAAAAAGAAAAGAAAAAATTTTTTCTATGTAAGAGAAGCTTTATTTAAATTTTTGGTTTTGTTGAAGCTAAATTTTTTGAAGTGGGGACGAGGGGAAGGGCCCTAACACCCCAAAAAAAATTTGGGGGTAACAATTAAATAAAGGTTTAGATAATATAAAAACCCCAAAAGGACCCTAATAATTTTTTAAATCAACAGAAAAACCCCTGATTCTGAAAAACTCCATTTCAAATTTGCACCTAACATATTTGGGAAGATTCCTTTTCATAAATTTTATTCCCTTTTCCATTAAAATTGGGATTTTAAAAGAAAAGACTTATGAGAAAAGTCATTTAGGTCTTGTGCATAAAAAAAAAGGGAAAAAATTTTTTTTGTTTTCAACATATTTAAAATTTTAAAAACATTTTGACCACAGTCTAAACCATTAGAACAAAAACAGAAGATATGATCTACGTTTTAGTTTTTATTTTTTAAATTTTTTAAAAAAATCTTTTAGGTTTTGGGTTTTTATTAAAACCCCATATCTAACCCTAAAAGTGGAATTTTTTTGTGGTAATTTTGTCCTTTCCAAAGGAAATAGTACTTTCTGAATAACCCAAAGGGAAGTAATTTTTTTAAATTTTATTGTAATTACCCCTCAAAAAAATATATAATTTTTTTTTGTTTAAACTTATAAAAATTTTTGAAAAAAAAAGAAAAAATTTAAATTTTTTTGTTTTAAAAAAGAAAAATTTAAAAAAGTCATTTTTTGAGAAAAGAAAAAAACCTTTTTTTGTTTTAAAAAACTTATATTTTTAATTTAAACTGTTAGGAAAAGACCAAAAAACATTTTTTAAGAAAAAAAAAGATGCCTTTTGTCACCTAGACAAGAAGACATAAATAAATATAACTGATTCCTTGCAGTCAATCACCCATAGAAGATGTGCTAAAAATTTTGCTCTTTCTTTACCCTATGGGGAAAAAAGGAGATTGAACGCAAATTTACAGAAACCCCAAAAGACCGGGGTTTTTTATAGTTTTTGGGAAGGCAATCCCCTTAGGGAAAACTGTAATGCTTAATTGTGGGACAAAGGGAAAAAAATAGATTTTAAGAAATCATTCATCTATTTAAACTAAATAATTGTTTTAATAAATTTAGGGGGCTTCTGAAAATTTATTTCAAGGGATATTTTTTTACTTTATACACAGGGAAGGGCATGCCCCACGGACGGGGTTTTCGGCCCTTTTTCCCCAGTTTTGCGGGTTTTTTTTGGGCCGCCGAAAAACCCCAAAAAAATTTGCAAACGGGGGCCTTTTTTGGAAAAACCCCGGGACAAATCCCCACGCACGGGGGTTTCCGCCCTTTTTTTTCCCCCGGGTTTCCCCCCGGAACCTTTAAAAAATTGTGCAAGCACAAAAATTTCCGGGTTTGGGGGAATCCAAAAGTGAAGGGGGAGGGCTTTTTTTCCGTCAAACGTGGAGAAAAGGCCCCCCCCCCCCCCCCGGCCAAAGGGGTTTGGCCGGGACAAAAAAAGGACGAAACCGGGCCAAATTTTTCCTGTGCCATGGCAACGCACAATAAGGGGACAATTGAATAGAGGGAATAGAGGTAATGGCTTCAATGATGCTTGAAGCAAGTGTTTGGCTAAGAATTTAACCCTTTAAAACAAATACAGATCTGTTTTTAAAAATTTTCCAAAATTTTAAAGATGAAGTTTGCTGCCTGTGTGGAAGGGCCCGCAATATGCTGAAAAATTTTTTAAATTTTTTTCCCTTTAAATTTTTAAAAAAAAAAAAAATTTAAACTGCCCTTTTATGGGGTTAAAATATTTTTTAATTAAATTTTAAAGAGATTAAACACTTAAAAAAAAAGTTTTAAGGGTTTTTTTATTTTTTTCATGTATGGAATTTTTTTTGCCCCCTTTTGTTTCCCCCTTTCTTTAAAAAAAAATAATTTAAAATTTTGTAAGTGTATTTGTCTTACATAAGAAAAATTAAGGGTTTTTTTAGCCTTTGGTGTTTAAACACAATCAAATTAAAAGCAAGGGGGAATAAGTTAGTGATAAACAAGCAAAATTTAAAAACAAGTATAATTTCAATGTTTTTTTTTTGAGGGTCAATATAAAACTTTTTTACAACAAACATGCTTTCCTAAAAATCCTTTTTTTTGTTATGTTCCCTTTTAAAATTTGTTTCCCTTTCATCGTGAAGAAAGTTTAAATACTCATAAAAATACCCGAAACAATGATTAGAGGGGGTATTCTGATCTTACAAAAAGAATTTCTCATCACCCAGGCAAGCCCAAAATTTTTGACTGTGGGGGGGTTTCTGCAGCTGGGTTTCCTCACTGGTCCTGTGCCCTTTTACTCCTTTTTTTGCAGGGGCAGCGTTTTTCCCCATCTAAAAGGGAAACACAAATTAAATGCTCCCTTTAAATTTAAAAAAAGAGGGTTTTGCTACAGTTCCCAAAATAGGGTTTAAAAAGGGTGTTAGGGCCCTTGTGTGGGGAAAAAATTGGAAGAGATGCAAAACTAAACCGGGGCATTTTTAAAAGGGGTTTTGAAGGGTTTGTACCCCACAGATCACAAAATAATGGCATTTTCCAAATATGCCTTTTTTCCCATAAAAAGTAAAAGGAAAATTTAAAAATTAAAAAATCACCTTTAAAAATAAGGGATCAAGTATGAAAAAAATTTGTCAAGTGTAAAACTTCCCTTTTTTTTTCCCATTTAAAAACCCAAAAAGATTTTGAGCTTTAAACCCTTTCCCCAAACCCCTTTTTCCCTTTCTTTTAAACCCCATAAAGAATATAAGGGTTTTTTTATTTATTCCCAAATTTTTAGGGATAAAATGTTAAAGACCCCCCCCCCCCCCCCAAAAAAAAAAAAAAAAAAAAAAAAATAATATATATATATATTATATATATATAATATATATATATATATATATATATATATATATATTTTACATTTATTTAAAACAGCTTTTTTACTGTTACATTGAGTCCCCATATGGTGCTTCACCACTAGGGGGCGCAATCGTTTTTACAGCCTAATGCATTGTATAGACAATGTATTAGGGTGTTCAAAGATGAGGCAGGAAGCTGTAAAACAGAAAACATGGAAGCCTTCACAATTGGGACACAGTGATCTCGCCACTCATGTCCAGATCGGACTGAGGACAGCATGGATCTAGCCGGCTCCATTCTGCGCTGTAACGGGTGGTTGTTAGCTGCAATTAGCAGCTGACAACCACTTGCTATGGAGCGGGATCGCAGAGCCCCTTGCCCACATCAGGACTTACCTATGCATCCAATATCAGCAAGGGGGTTAAACAGCATAATATTAGAAAAAAATATTTATTTTCACTTCCAAATGTAAAAAATCTGTAAAACATGTGTGGGATCACTATATTCACAACACCTTTAGATTTATTCCTTGAGGGGTGTACGATATCCACTGCCCTATTTTCCTCCTCTATTTTTTGGGCAATAAATTCCAATTTCCTCTGTTTATACAAGTGCAGCCTATGTTATACATTTGTTGTGCCATAATCTTACACAATATTGTATAGTCAAAAAACATAATAAGTAGCATTTATCCAAAATAGTGCAAATGAGATGTTACCCATAAAATGGAAAGATTAGCCCATTAACCTTTCTGGTTACATAAGATAAAAGTATGGTTTAGAATTAGATAGAGGGTGCTTTCACATGGAGTGTTTTTTATGTGTTTTTTGCAGTAATGCACAGCAATGATCCATGCTTTGGTGCATTTTTTGATGCGTTTGTTTGCAGAAATACACAGCAGTTGATGCTATGAATTTCTGCAAAAAAACCGCATAAAAAAACGCACCAAAAATGCTCCATGTGAAAGCACCCATATTATTTTTTCAGAAACAGCACCACCATTTCTTATAATCCTGGACAAATCTATAAGGTTTATTTGCAGTACTTCTCAACGCAGTGACTGACTTGCTATTTATCTCTATTGATATCAGATCAGCTCCTGCAGAGATCACTGGATTTCAAAGCAGCATCAGAAGTGTTGAAGTAAAAATATAAAAATTTTTATTATTTGCGTAATTTTTTTTAGGGGGGGGGGGGGAAGAAATCCCTTTGGCACCCTATGGCTTAAGTCTTATACAACCATTTAATTGGCACTAATACTATTATTTGTTTGTTTTAGAAATACAACTAGTTATTACTATAATTTGGATTGACAAGGTATAAACAATTAAGAACACAGTTTTTGAAAATAGATTCTTGCCTCCTAATACAGGAAAAGAGAAGCTGAAGAGGATGAAAATAAAAATGAGGAAGAGGAAGAAAATCATGAAGACAGAAGGCAAAACAAACGTTTCTGGCTTCCTGTTTTTGTCTCTAAAATCTAAGGAGCACAATTTTCAACAATTGTGCTAAAATATATTAAAACATAATTAAAAATATGATGATCTGTCTTTTAAACATATGTGTAACATGCCATATCACATCTTATTTTAGTTTCAAAAGGTAACAATATTGAAAAAACAAAGTGCACCTAATAGCAAGTTCCCCATGTGGCGAAGGAACACATCATAAGACAATTTAAAAGCTAATAAATGTGTAGGGATAGAAGAAGAATACAAGTCAAGTTAAAGAAAGAAATGCATGGAACAGTTATTTATATTATTAGTACATAACATTCAAAAGATATATTTTGTTTTGGAGTTGTTGTTGTTTTTTTCTTTTGTTTGATTATTGCAAGCTGAGGGCTGTTTCTAACATAGTTTGTGTTAAAACAATAGAACCTGATCCGTCAACTGGCGTCAGAAGGTTCAATGGAGCTATTTATTACTATTATTTGCCATTATTTCCAGGGTACTGTACATTCTTAGGGTGTTTACATAAGATCAAAGTAAAATATGAACACTAGTGGAGACATGTATGATCAGGTTTTTCATCCTTTTCTGGCATAATTTGCGCCAAAGTGAGCAAGCTACAATGTCTAATGCACCAAACGAATGTGTTAGGTGCATTGTACATAAAACTTGACACTTTTTAATGCGCCTAACATGAAGGGGCATTTTGGGGATGTTCTGAAGGCATACTACACCACACTCGTAAAATGAGACACATATATGAACGCAAGTCAGAAAAACTAGGCGCATTACTGCTCGAACAGGTACACCTATTTTAATGTGGTTTGCCTGAGCCTGAGGAGTCGAAGTGGAGCTGGATTTACTGTTAGGGAAAACAATTTCCAATACTTGTAAGCTTACACCATTACAATAATAAAAAGGAATTTATGATATTTATCAAACTGTATAACACTAAGTTATTTACATTTAATATAAAAAGCCTTATACAAAATTAATGTAAAAATATGTAATATCCCAAAAATACAAAAATATCTCCTATAAAATGTATTTAAAATTAAAATAATCTAAAACTAATTTTACATTAAATAACCCACAGATGATGTTTTTCAGATTTATTTTTTTTTTATTTTTACTACAAAAAATTTATATTTTATTTTTGCGCCTTTTCCCCTTTTTCGTCCTACAAAACAGCAAAGCCAACACCCACGGGTCTTCTAAGGGGTCCACCAAATTGTACATTTTTTATTCACTGACATGACTTTTCTTTTTTTCCACCCTTTGTTTTTTTTTTTAAACATGTTTGGCGTATTAATTCCCATAATGCACCAAACACACGGGCGATGCAATAATTTTAAAACCATTTATAACACAAAACCCATTTTTTTTTTTCCAGGTCTTTCACACGAAAAAAAATGCAAAAATCATTTATCCCCCAATTTCCATACAGTCCCCCTAAAGACTATGGAATCACACGACCTAAAGTACAGGGAGGAGGGGGAGGCGGCCCTTGGCATGTCCCATTCACTTTTATCCTCTGTTGCGTATATGCCGGAAAGATGTGACATGTCTTCTTTCCCCCCGCCAATTCGGCGGGAAAACAGTTAATCAAGCTCTTATGAGAGCTATGATTACCCTAATTTTCAGACGTATTTTGGACGCATTTTAATAATTCCCCAAAAAAACGTCCCCGAAAAAAGGCATGTGAACAACCTTTCAACATACAGCGGAAGGAACTTTGTTTGATGGCCACATTTACAAAAGAAAAGGGTTAAAAGGGAAATAGGGAAACATGTTTGATGGGTGCAGTAGTGGCAGCAGGGTAATTGTTGTCTATCAAGCACACCTCTCATACTCCTTTAGCTCCGGCACCAGTGAAGAGGGAGTCTGCACTTTAGATGGTACGTGAGGTCAGGGGCGTTGCTAGGGTCCCAATACATCCGGGGCCCGGGCCCTTTGGCTATGTTCACATGGCTTATTGAGGCGAGTATGGTACACACCGCAATACGCTGTGTGTTTTGGAATCACGCGCTGCTCCCCTGTGCCTCCCAAAAACGACATTGAATCCATAGCCTCTAGGAGAGCAAGGAATTACCGTAATTGCGGTGCGAATGTCTGGCGTATTGAAGCGCAAATACCGGAGAAATGCGCCCTGAAATTTACGCAGTGTCAACATATATTCATCCCAAAACACACACACAAAAACCTCAGCCCAAACTCCAACACACAACAGGACACACCCACCAAAACACCACACACCCACAACACAACACAGACACACACCCCACACTAAAAAGACCCCACCAAAACATTCAGACACACACACACCCCAAACACTCAGACCACAAAACAGACACACACACAACACGACACACACAACCACCGACCACACTCAGCACACACACACACGCTCAGAACACACAGACACACACACACTCAGACACACACACGAACACACCCAACACCCCACACACACTCACCACCACACACACAACACACTCAGACACACACACAACACACACTCAGACACACACACACATACCCCACACTCGGGACACACACACACTCAGACACAAACAACACACACACCCACTCAGACCGACAACACACACACCAGACACACAGACACACAACACACAAAAGCACACACACAGACACACCACACACACACACACCACCACACACACTCAGCCCAAAACACAACAAAAAGAACACACACAACCCTCAGACACCCACACACAACACACACCCAGACACACACACACCAGACACACACTCAGAACCCCACACACACAACACACTCAGACACACACACAAAAGACACACACCCAACACACACCACACACACCAGACACACCCAAAACAACATTTCAGACACACAAAACACAAAACCCCAAACCCCCAAAGACACACACACACCCCTCAGACCACCACACAACACACACTCCAACACACACCAGAACACACACTAACACACTAGACACACACACAGACACACACACACACTCAGAACACACACACTCAGACACACACAACACTCAGACAACACCCCCACACTCCAGACACACACACACAACACACTAAACACTCAGACACACACACACTCAGCACACACACACACATCAGCCCACACACAACCTCAGACACACACCAGACCCCCACACACACACACACACCCCAACACCCCCTCACACACACACACCACACTCAGCCCACACCCCACACTCAGACACACACAACAGACAAAAACCCTTCAGACACACACCAGCACACACACACGGGACACACAACAACACACACTCAGCCCACAACCCCACATCAGACACACAGACACACACTCAGACACACACACCCAAAACACACTCCAGACACACAACAGCCACACAGACACACACTCATCACACACCCCAAAAACCCAGACCCCCACACACAAAACACACACAACACTCCAGACACCCCCCTCAGACACACACACACACACCAACACACACCACACACCACAGCACACCCCAACACACAGACACACACCCCACAACACTCAGCACAACACACACACAGACACACACACACTCAGACACACACACACTCGACAAAAACACACACACCCCCTCAGAACACACACACACTCACACTCAGACACACACACAAAACAGACACACTCAGAACACACAAAACAGACACACACAGCACACACACTCAGACACACACACACACTCAGCCAAAACACACACTCAGACACACACACACCAAAACCCACAACCACACCACCACACACACACTCAGGACCACACACAACACACATCCCCTCAGACACACACAATCAGACACACACACTCAGAAACACACACACACTCAGACACACACACACACACACACACACATCAGACACACACACACACACCCGCCCACACTCAGTACAGTTTACATTCATGAAGATATTGCTGTTTCCCTCCTATTACACTACGTAGTCCTGGTCCCTACAGGGAGGCTCCTCACTCACTAGAGACCTCCAGGATGTGTGTACCTGTAGGAGCTGCTGAAGCCACGAGAACAGGGCAGGACACTGCAGCTGCAGGAGATGCTCCGGAGCAGAGATCACAGCAGGGGGCGGAGCCTCTCACTGCCGGTCAATGTGCTGTGCTCCGGATCTTCCTGCCTCTGGCAGTGTGAGCAGCCTGCGCCCCCCTCCTTCTCCTCAGCCCCGTCATCTCCCGCAGTCGCCTCCCTCCCTCCCTGCACCTAGCAACCATCCTGAGCTGTGAGTGCGTCCAGAGCCACGGACACACAGCTCAATTGAAGTCGTGCTGCAGGCCCGCAGGCCTGGAGCCGGCGGTCTGAGACTCGGGGCACAGGCAGCTTTGTTCGGGGCTTGTGCCCCGAATAAACCTGCCTAGCGACGCCCCTGCGTGAGGTGCTCTTGATGTGCAGTCCAGATAAACAGACAGGAGACAATAGGGTTAACGTTTAATAGTCAAAACCTTCTTTACTTATTCCAGGCATGATGGTACAGACACAGGAGAAGATTAACTTTCTTAGGTAAGCTTTACACACAGTCGAATACACTCAATAGACCAGCAAAGGAGCAGTTATTCCTTAGCAAATAAATTCTCTTGCAATAAATTGCCTTCCAGATGAGCCATCTAGGATATCCACACAAATTGGGGTATTGGGCCAGGCCAGAGGCTAACTGGGTCCCAAAGGCCACAAGGTCTGATGGGACTAGAATTAACTCACGCAATCACAGGAATCCAAAGTCTTGCTTAGCCCAGCTGAGGCTTCCTTCCTGTAGCTGTCCAGTCCTTTCTGTCCTCTCCCATGCGGCCAGGAAATAAGTAGTTAAAGCTGCTCCCTGAACCCAAGAGCAGCATAGCCTATGCCAGGGTGGCATGATGGATTGCACATCTGACTAGCTGATAAGACAAATGATGATGATAATCCACAAAGACTCAAAGACTGGTTGATTGAACCAGTGGAAAAGACCCAGTGGAGAGACCAAGAACACTAAATTTGCCTATAATTTATAACCTTCTACTCCCCCACCTAGTCTGGTTGCTATGGAAATTCCTGCTACTAGAACTGAGTGACTGTGACTGATGTTACATTTCTGCAAGACAGTATGACTATACATTTTTCACAGACACGTGCACTAGCTGCCAGCACAGGGGTGAAAAAGAAATCAATTTACATTTTACATAATACGTATAGTGCAATTAAAACATATTTTAGTGCAATTATTAACAAACATTATTAAACATTTTTAACTTCTTGAAGTGTATTGTACCACCAACTCCTGTACACTACATATTCTATCCTGAAGAGATGAGTTTTCAGGTTGGTTTTGGAAATAGCAAAGGTGAAGGATCTAGGTAGCCAGGCAGGCTGTTAGGTAGGTAGGTAGCCAAGCAGGCGTGTGGGTAGCCAGGTGGGTAGGGAGGTAGCTGGGCTAGGTAGCCAGGCAGGCTGGTAGGTAGGTAGCTGGGCATGTAGGTAGCCAGGCAGGCAGATAAGGAGCTGTGCGGGTTGGTAGTTAGGTAGCCAGGCAGGCAGGTGGAAAGTCAGCAGGCAGATAAGGAGCCAGGCGGGTGGTTAGTTAGGTAACCAGGTGGATAGCCAAGTAGCGGGGGGGGATAGCTAGCCAGGTGGGTAGTCAGGGGGGCTGGTAGCCTTGCTAGGCAGGCAGGTAGCCAGAGAGGCAGGCAGGTAGCCGGGTGGAAGGGTAGGTAGCCAGGCAGGCAGGTGGCCAGGTGGGGCTCCCCTCCTAGAAAGAGAAGGCCCGCACTCCTAATTACAGCTAACACTGATGTATTTCTGTGAAGCAAGGAGGCGGTACCCACCAGCGGCGGCGGGCCCCTCCTTGCTTCATAGACCTGCCGGGCCCCGTACGGGAGTATTGCCTGTACCCCCTAATGGCAGCCCTGAGAGGAGGTATCTGGAAAATATACAGAGTACTGTGACGTTTCGTTTGGGAGGGTTGTGGATGGCTACACTATAGAAGCCACTGCCTTCTGACTAGCAGGCATGTACATTTGCCAGCAAGCATTCCGGCTCTTCTAAAGTGTATGGAGTAGTAAATCATGGCACTTCGAACAGAACGTTATCACTAACTGCAATGCACAAACTAATAAGAATATAAATTTAAAACATACACCTAACACACAATGCACATCAAAAAAGTATATAAACACATTTAAGTGCATAGTGAGACTAATTTATAGATAAAAAAGAACAGGACAACCCCTTTAATTATTTCAGTATACTCATTGTTTAATATCATTGGCTATGGCCACAGATTTAGCTTAGCTTAGTGGCTACAGTTTAAATTTGGGAGGTTTAGCATCCCCTTTTAAATTTATCAGGGCAGCAGAAACAGATAGTTGTCCATGTCAGTCTTTCATTTGGCCCATAATTGAGGAGGAACAGCCTTAAGTTCTAGATCAAGAGAAGCCACTTTCTCATCCTGAATTCTGGCTATACACATAAAAGCAGGTAATTAAAACCTTCATTTCAGAGAAGGGGTGAATTAAACTCCCTGAATGAGCATAAATGAAGAAGGATCCAAGCAACTTTACAGAGAATGTCCGTGGCACAAAAAGTAATTAAAACTTCATGTTTTATTTCTCCAAGTTAAAATATTAAAGACACAGGCTCCATTCAGCACAGAGTAGCAACACACTGATATGTTTCAGCATATAGCCTTATTCGTAGTGTTTGTGTGAAGCATGTGCAATAAAGTATGCCCATACATCGAAACGCAGATACATCATTGTGATGAATATCACAAAACTGTTTGGACACGGATGACATATGCATAGACCACACCGGATTATGAGCATCAGAAATATGCCGGCTCAGTCTGATTTTTAGCGAGTTTGTAGTACAGCCTACAAATTGAATTTTGCTAATTTTCCATGAAATTAAGTAGACTACATTTTTGGTGTTACAATTGATATATTGATTAATTTTGTATTCTTTCCCTGTTGTGTATGAAATAAAAGAATTTGTTTTTTCCATATGTTTACAGCTGGTACAGATATTATGCCCACAGCAAAAAGTCCCCTTAGTATCCAACCATGTTAGTTTTCTCTGTGAGTGTTTGCTTACATATAAACTAGGAGATATTAGAATACCATTTGTAGGGGCCCCCTTTTGGCACAAAATTAATACCCTGTTGTAAAATGATCGCTAAATTTTCATGTGTGTAAAATATTGGTAGTTACCATTTTGTAATTTGAACTATTTTGCCAAATTGTGGGCTAAATATAGTAGAAAAAAACAAGAGATTTGATGTTTTTGTTCCAAAGAGGTTTGGCTTTGAACAATTCCAAGAGTGGTATTTTTTCAACTTTATTTTTAGCCATATTTAGGATATGATTATTGTAACCTCGTTCTCTTAGTTTTTGTAAAGTGTTTTTTCTTGATTAAAATATTCAGAGGTTAGAGTAGACTTTCTTTTAAGACGAATAAATTCTCCTGTTGGTACATTGCGTATCACATGGGCAGGGTGGAAAGAAGAGGCCAACAAAATGGAATTGCGGGAGGTAGGGTTCTGATAGGGAGAAACGGTTATCTCTGTCTCCTCTTCACCAACAATGGTTATGTCCAGAAAATCTATAGATTTATGTTCTGATTTGTGTGTGAACCGTAAGTTCATATCATTTTTATTAATATAATAAATCAAATCGGTAATAAGATTTTCCGGATCCTTCCAAGTCATGAGCAGGTCGTCAATGTAATGACCATACCACCTGATATGGGAGGCAAAAATGTTTTTATCTGAGAAGAAGAGAAAATTTTCTTCCCAAATACCCATGTATATGTTCAAAAGGGATGGGAAAACTGTGCTCCCATCGAACCACCCCGCAATTTAAAATAAAAAAAATTGCAAGTTAGAAGAAACTCAACAGCCATAATAAGAAATTCCTTAATTGCCACCCTGTGCATGCCATATCTCTGCAAAAATTATTTGAGATAAACCAAGGCCAATTCATGTGGCATAGATGGATACAAACTTATAACACAAGCTAACCATATATAGTTAGAGTTCAAAACAGTGCCCTCCAACAATTTAATGGAATATGTTGTGTCCTTCAAAAAACCTGGCAACATAGATATCATGGGTTCTAGACAGTGATCAACCCAAGCACTTAAACATTCTCCAAAGGAGCTAATACCTGCTACTATAGGTTATAGGGGGGGAGGAAAGATATCCTTGTGCACTTTTGGAAGTGAGCGCATGATAGTTATGACTAGTGTTGAGCGATTATTATCGACAAAGTTGAAATCGGCACAGTTTTTATGTTGATCGAAATTTTTAGATCATGCGATAATTTAGGTTAAAATCTGTGCATCATCTATTAAGATCGCGCCATTTTCGGCGCTTCCTGTCATTTTGGCGGCCAGCAAATCAGCTTACAGAATAGAGCAGGGTGAGATGTGTGTGCGACGTCATGACTGGGATGTGTATGGTTGCGATTGGCTGGAAAAATCACATGACCTCGTTTTACATAGAACAGCCCTTCCTGTTCATGATCAGTGTCTCTCAGCATCTCATAGCAGTAGGACGTGCGCTCTGCCTCTGTCCTACCAGCTCAGCGAAATTAGTCTATTTCTTCACAGAGAAAGCTCTACTGTTAGCTGTGATCCTTATAACTTAGTTAGATCAGAGATTGGAAGATTTTATGTAGTTAGGTAGAGAATTTTAAAGGAGCATCTACCGCTGTAAAGTCATGGGGGGGGAGCGGGCGAACACAGACAAGCTCTATAAAGAATACTGGATAAAGTTCACCAAGACTTAGTGTAGACATTGCACTGCAATAGCTTTATTATTAACAGTTTTCTATTGAAATATTTCCTGGATATTGGGCAGCTTGAACTTATATTAGGATACACATGTTTTCTAGTAACTGCAGGTCTCTTTGTTAGGTGCATAACTCCACTTTTATTATCAGTATACATTTCAGATAGGTGTTCTTTTTCAATTTTGCCCATTCCAGCTTTGTTGATATAGCCACCTTGCAGTTAAATTAGAATCCAGCAATTTTGTAGTCAGCACAGGTTGATAGGTGCCAAAAATACCTTTTATTATCCGAATACATTACAGATACGTGTTTTTTCACTTTTGCGCACTACAGCTTTGTTCATTGAGGCATCTTGCACTTAAATGTGAATACAGCAATTTTGTAGTCACCACAGGTGAATTGAAAGGTGCCAAAAAATGCCTTTTATTATCCTAATACATTACAGATACGTGTTTTTTTTCACTTTGGCGCACTACAGCTTTGTTCATTGAGGCACCTTGCACTTAAATGTGACTACAGCAGTTTTGTAGTCACCACTGGTGAATTGAAAGTTGCCAAAAATACCTTTCATTATCCGAATACATTACAGATACATGTTTTTTCACTTTGGCGCACTACAGCTTTGTTCATTGAGGCACCTTGCACTTAAATGTGAATATAGCAATTTTGTAGTCGCCACAGGTGAATTGATAGGTGCCAAAAAAATACCTTTTATTATACGAATATATTACAGATACGTGTTTTTTCACTTTGCGCACTACAGCTTTATTCATTGAGGCACCTTGCACTTAAATGTGAATACAGCAATTTTGTAGTCACCACAGGTGAATTAAAGGTGCCAAAAATACCTTTTATTATCCGAATACATTACAGATACGTGTTTTTTTCACTTTTGCGCACTACAGCTTTGTTCATTGAGGAAACTTTGCACTTAAATGTGAATACAGCAATTTTGTAGTCACCACAGGTGAATTGATAGGTGCCAAAAAAATACCTTTTATTACCCGAATTACATTACAGATACGTGTTTTTTGCACTTTTGCCCAGTCCAGATTTGATGATAGAGCCACCTTGCAGTTAAATTTGAATCCAGCAATTGTGTAGTTACCACAGGTGAATTTGTCAGGTGTGGGAATTGATTAAAGGAAAACATTAGAACTCTGTTGGTACTTTTCATATCCATTGATTATATCTAGTGTGGCCGAGTGACTGTGTGCAGTTGCAGGTCTCTGCCACTATGTGGAATTCAGCAGGGTACCTGCTACAAACGTGCCACCGAATGTCTGGGTTCGGTGGGGGAAGGAGACTTGCTGGTGTCAGTGACAATAGGTTACTGACACAGGTAGCTAGAATGGCTGCTTTGCAGCCAGGCATGGGTCTCCTTTCCCGGGACGGTCGTAGCGTTGGGTGGGAGGCCGTCCCCACGTTCCAGGCCAGGTTTTGGGCCAATCCCTGTAGGGCTATAAGAGGCCTCCTACTACAGGTGACCAGGGGGGCGTGGTCTGCGACCTGGGAGTAGGGAGCAGAGGAGCTGGAGAGAGGCTCTTGCCCCCCACAGAGACTTGGAGAAAAGTCTGACCCCAGTGTGGGGAAAGTGTGTATGGTGCTCGGCGATAGGCCGAGGCCATTGGTAGAGAGGGTGTTCGACCGTATGTGTATTAAGTGGCCAGACGGCCTGAGGTTTTGTTTTGATTTGTTATCCTGTGCCTAAATAAAGCTGGTTAAGGCCAGAGTTAAACCGAACCCTGCTGTCAGTGTGCCAATCCGTTTTACCCAAGCGGCGATCCGGGAGCTAAAGAACCCCCAGGACGGGCCAGGAGGGTGTCCAGACGAGAGCGGATCGTCACATATGGTGGAGGATGCGGGCAAGATTGGCGCAGTGTTGCATAATTGGCACTAACGGATGTGTGCACAAAGCGGTGCAAAAGAAAAAATTGCAGTTTGCATAGGACTGCTGCTGTTTGCATAGGACTGTCGGGAAAACATTGCCTCAGGGGAGCAGGAAACAGTCTCTGGAGAGACAGGGGACGCACCCCAGTAAAGAGACTGTCTTGCTGCCTGAAAACTTCGTTGTGACTATGGAGGACATTTTTGAGTTGGTGCGTCGCATGACCACCCAGTTAGCGGTACAAAAGACGGTTACCAAACCTAGCCACTTGTCTGAATGCCCAGAGATACGGGTTGGAAATATGCAGGGGACAACGTGTACAAAAGGAAGTCCTGTTGCTAAGAGGTCCTGGGTTCTACCCAAGTGGGAGCCAAGTCCCAGGAAGACCAGACGGCAAAAGTACAGGGATCCCGTCGTTACCAAGGGCAACAAACCTCGACAGCAGGAAACCACCAGAGTCCGGCAGGAGGAGCGGTCGTTGCCACGGATGCATTGGTTGCAGGTGGATGGTCTCCCACTGTGGGTCGACATGGATTGTCACCAGGATGTCTCCAGAGTGCACCCGGACATCGTACACAGTGTGAGGACCCGACCAGACTCCGGTAAGACTGTTCCAATGTGTTTTGAGACCTGCTGTGGGACTGTCGTCCATGTGCTTACTGTTTGCAAGAACTTACAGTCCGGGTGTTTACTTGGCAGAGACTTCCCCCATTTTGAGCACTTGTGGGCAACCGCGAGGGTGTCAGGCAGAGGAAGTGACTGTTCCTGGGAAGTACCCCCTATGGAGTATGTGGTGCCAATGCCTGAGAGGGAGGAGCCAGAGTGGTCATCTCCAAAAATCTCTGAGATGATAGTGGATGAGACTAACACAGCATATTTTGGACTGGAAAAGTCTGATGGACGCTATGTTCAGGACATATGCACTATATTACCTGTTTCAAAGGTTACTAAGGCGGAAAAGGGGCCTGTAATGGATGGCTCTGTCCACCTACCTGAGCAGGGGGTTATTGGTGGGGTCACAGAGTTAGCATTGGTTACTGCAATATGTGAACCTGCTTCTAAAAATGTTGTAACCGTAGAGGAGAGCAGCTCAGGCCTGCCCCTTGAGGTTATGGCTGTCAGGGCTAGCGAAGGAAAAGCCAAATGTGAACTAGCTCCTGAAGCAATGCCAGCCCCAGCTGTAGCGCAGACAAGCTCAAGAGTGCCCCTAGAGGTCGTGTTTAACAGTGCTGAGTCTATAGCAGAGAGTGTATGTCCTGGGGTGAATGACAATCTGGAGACATGGGTTAACACTACAGACTCAGGAGGAGTTGATGTGGTTGCCCCTAGCAACATGGTATCTCCTGCACCTTCTGCTGTAAAAACATATGAGTGTGCGTGCCCTGAAGCTGGGTGTGAAGTGTCTGGAGTCCAGCTGGTGAGTGTGTCTGCCAGTGACCCCAGCGTGCTGTATGTACCTGATTGTAGCCTGCAAGTCGCAGGTAATGCAGGCCCAGTGCTGGATAGCCTCCAGTTCTGTGTGACTGCTGATGGTCCCAGAGAGGGACTTTCCTGCTTCAGTGTGCAGCCTGCAAGGGAACTGGAGAATGCTGGGGATGTTTCCACTCCTACAATGTGTGAGGAGACTAGTTTAATGAGGGTGTGTCCAGATTCTGGTGCGATGTATGCCTGCCTGAATGCAGCCTCAGATACCTGTGTAGAGAAAATGTGTGCTGAGCTCTGTAGTACTACGGATTTCACTTACCTCAATGGTTGCTGTATTGCCAGTAGTTTTTTCTGCCATGGTCACAAAGACTACAGTGATGGAAGGAGTGAGCTGCTAGACACCACAGAGGAGGGTGTAGGCTTGAACCCTAGTGAGAGGCAGGTGAGTGGGTTTAAATCCCCAGATGGTAAAGAGGTGTCTGGTTCTGAGGCAGCTGATACATTTTCCTTACAGGAGATGGAGAAACATATTAACAGTATCCCAGAGGTATTATGTCCTGTGGTTTGGGGTGAACGGCAGATGGACGCCATTTGCAGCGAGATGTCCGCTGAACCTACAGAGGCTAAAAAGGTGACTGAGTTGCCTAATGTGAACACGGCCAGTTTGGTGTATGAGTGGGAGAACTATAAAGGTAATAGCCGGGCGGTTATGACTAATGTCCCCTGTATAAATGTGTCTGCCAGTGCCTCCCGCTCGTTGTGTGAATTTGATGTGGAGCAAGATATAGAAGTATCCCAGGTAGAAGCTGAGAGTTCTCCCTTAGAGACGGGTATAGGGGATGTGAGGGAAACATCTCCACCCATTGATACAGAGTGTCTACTGCTAGAAAGCGCCAGTGAGAAGTGTGCACTGGGGAAGATATCCTCTGTCCCTGGTGAGGTGCCAGGTAAGGCCATCATAGCAGACAAAGCGTCTATAGAGGTTGACTATGGTGAAGCTGTAACCATTAGCATGCCTGTTTGTGGTGAGGTTTGTATTGCGGTATATGCATTGTTTGTGGACCCTATAGTGATATGTAAGCCTGCACAGAGGGTTACCACAAGTCAAACACCTGTTAGCGGCTGTAAAGCTCAGGTGAGTACTAGGGACCCCTGTGGTCATGCAAGGATATTGCATGAAAAAACAGAAACAGGCCATGTATGTGGTCTCCCCACTGCTGTAAGTCAAGTGTATGGAGGGACAAGTGAGTCCTCAGACATTAAAAACCCACCTGGTAGAGAAGCTGAGATCAGCGGTAGAGGTTTCCCAGAGGTAGCGAGGGCCTACAGTAACCCTGTGATTATTGACCAGCAGGTTATGGGTAGCACAGATGTACCATATACCACGGTGGGTGCTAGTCCAGAGAAATTAGAGGATGTAGTAGGCTGTAAACGGCAGGAGATGGTCAGTGAGGACCAGAGGACTTGGGACATAGAAAAGTTTAGGTCGAATTGTATTCCTGCAGACAAAGAGGTAGTAGGTTTGTGCTCAGGTGCGCCCCAAGTGGCCATGGTGGATAGAAACCCTGACAGGTGTGCTGTCATTACAGCTTCTGGTGACATTAGTGTGGTTGCTGGGACCAACCAGGTGCCTTTTGCTGATGTGAGACCCACGATAGTGAAAACTTTGCCCAGTGGGGACAATGCCAGGGTAACCTGGGTATGGAAGAAGACTACAAGACCGGATAGCGCTGGTATTGGGATTTTCACTAGTAACCCTGTGAAGGTCAGCATGCAGGTGAAAGGTGGTAACATCTGTGTAGCAGAGCGTGCATGGGTTGTGACATCTATAGTAAGTGGCAGTAAATGATTGGTTGCCCAACATGTGCTGAGTGCATGGTGTGAGCCCACAACAGAGTGGGGTGTGGACAATTTAATCTCTGCCCCTGAAGAATTAAGGAAGATGTTGCCCCAAAGTAGGAGCTTTGATCCCGGAGGGGTGATGGCACAAGGTGAAAAAGACCTACGGCCTTATTCAGAGGGGGAGGGTATGTGGCCGAGTGACTGTGTGCAGTTGCAGGTCTCTGCCACTATGTGGAATTCAGCAGGGTACCTGCTACAAACGTGCCACCGAATGTCTGGGTTCGGTGGGGGAAGGAGACTTGCTGGTGTCAGTGACAATAGGTTACTGACACAGGTAGCTAGAATGGCTGCTTTGCAGCCAGGCATGGGTCTCCTTTCCCGGGACGGTCGTAGCGTTGGGTGGGAGGCCGTCCCCACGTTCCAGGCCAGGTTTTGGGCCAATCCCTGTAGGGCTATAAGAGGCCTCCTACTACAGGTGACCAGGGGGGCGTGGTCTGCGACCTGGGTGTAGGGAGCAGAGGAGCTGGAGAGAGGCTCTTGCCCCCCACAGAGACTTGGAGAAAAGTCTGACCCCAGTGTGGGGAAAGTGTGTATGGTGCTCGGCGATAGGCCGAGGCCATTGGTAGAGAGGGTGTTCGACCGTATGTGTTTTAAGTGGCCAGACGGCCTGAGGTTTTGTTTTGATTTGTTATCCTGTGCCTAAATAAAGCTGGTTAGGGCCAGAGTTAAACCGAACCCTGCTGTCAGTGTGCCAATCCGTTTTACCCAAGCGGCGATCCGGGAGCTAAAGAACCCCCAGGACGGGCCAGGAGGGTGTCCAGACGAGAGCGGTTCGTCACACTAGACTGTTCATATATAACTTTTGCATGAATTATTCTCTCTATACCTATTTTTCCCTTAACCAGATTAATCAGATATTATAAGCTTGAAATGCTTTATGCAAGGAAAACTACCTTCAAGAGGTATCTTGTCTTGGATGATACTGAGGATATATATAAAATGGATTCACTATGGATTAACAGCTTAAGCAAGCAGACTAAGGACACAGAAATCATTTTGGACATGTTGTTACGATACCCAAACTTCCTCATAATAAACCGCTCGGCAGTTTGGGGGGTTTTTGAACATTTTTAAATTAAGCAAGGCTTGCAAGAAACATATTTCCAAATATGAACTCGTGATTCTTAATTAACTCATCCCATCTAATGTTAATTAACCAATGATCGTTTAGTACATGCCTTAATAACTGCTTACGTATAGAATGATATAAAAAAGCCTGTATTTCCTGGTATTAAACAGAGATTTACTATCCATCAACCTGACTGGATATCTAATTCTTGGGGCCCCGCTGCTTGCAGCAATATATATCTTAAGTTGAGGAAGTAGCAACTTGGCTGGATTTATAACAAACCTAACATTTGGCGCCGTGACTCTCAAACGACTTACGAGGGAAACAACGCAGAAACAGAGGAGACCTCTGTCGGCTGGTCTGGGGCATTGCCCACGGTGGTTCCACATCTCGACAGCCAGAAGTGCCTGATCAGCATATATTATACGGGTAAGTACATTGTTTTCATTCTTGAAATCAGTGACTTATTCCGTTTCTGACTGCCTATTCTGGTCCACTGTGATCTGTCCCCGGTCCTGCCGACACCTTATAGCAGTCACGGTGTGTCCCCTCTGTTGAAATCGACCAATGCCCTTTCTACTTACCTCCGGTTTTATTTTTGACAAATTGGCTTAGTGATTTCTGATTGCATCTTATCTGATTATACATCTGCTCTGCTGTGCCGTCCAATTTGCACTGTTAACTGTTAAAAAAGTGTTACAAAAGCAACTTCCTCTTTTTACGCTGCTCTGTGAAAGACTGTCATGTACTCATAGCGAGGAGAATATACTTCACATGCCTTTCTAATACTTATATGATCTGTCTGTGGTTATGGTGATTTTCACATAAATCTTTATAATTCTGGGGTAGTTGGGAGCTGGCCGTTAGGTAATTGAGTGAGGACAAGTGAGGTCAAGTCTGTCGTGCCACATTGTTCCTGTAGAGTAGTGGGGGGGATTTTGTGTTAGATTTTTGCTTTGTTCAATGTTTAGCTAAGCGTATGAATCAGTATTCTGTAAATCGCACAGGAAAGAAAAAAAATTTTCCCCAAAGGGGAAAAGTCAGTATCCTGAACCTCCCGGGCTGCCCCCAAACCCGCGGGGGGCTGAGTAAGAATGGGGAAAAACTGACCCTCTTTCCTCCCCTGGGGTTTTCCCCGAACTCTCCCAAAGGGTTTCCACTAGGTGCATTGTCAGAAGGTTTCCAAATGCCCACCGAGGACCCCATTTGAACTAGAGCCGGGCAGCGGGTTAAGCCCATGAGCTGTTTACACCTCCCTTTTTTGATCTGGGGGGTTTTATATTAAATTATACTTGGGGAAATGTTAGGTACCAGGGGACTACCCCCGGAAATTGCCAGTTTCCTACAATACGTGGGGGTTAGATTACATTATGACTGTTAAAAACGCGTGTCTGCTATCTGTTTCCCCTTCTTTTTATCGCTCCGGGAAAGCCCACACACTGAAAAGTCGGGAAAATTCTTCCCTTTTTTTTTCCCGCAAACTAAGAAATTTTTTTGAATCAACTGTCAGAGACAAATATGAAAAAAGTCTCGGCCCTTCCGGGGGTGCGCCCCAGAAACATACCCTGCTTTTCAGTTGAAAGGCACCATCTCTTCGGTGCTATACTTAAAACCACAGAACATTTTGTGGGGGCTTTTAACAAATTTTTTAAAGGGCATCTTTCAAGAAAATTTTACTTCTAAATCAAATGCTGTTTTCATTTTTAAAAGCTTCACATTAAAAAAAACAGAGGGGAGGGAAAAGAAACATTTTTGTTGGGTTTTGCTAAATTAATGCAGATTTGAAAATTTCCCACCCAAGGGAGTTTAAAAAGTTCCCCAAAGGGGGAACGGGCTTTGAAGGACGGAAAAGGGGTTTTACTGGAGAAAAAAAATTTGTACCAAAAAACCCTTTAAAGAGTGGCATAAACGCAGTCGCCTTTGCAAAGGACAATTATTTTTAAATTGAATGCATTGATAAAAAGGGGGAATTTGACTAAATACATGAAAGCTCATATGCCAAACCCCCCTCCCAAACATCCCCAGTGTTGGACCTCCCCCAGTTGGGGCCAACAGAACCCCAAATTTAACTGCTAAATTTTGTTTTTAGTTGGGGGGGACGACCAACCCCAACCCCTCCCTGCATTTCCCCTTTGCCTAAAATTGTAAAAACCCCTACTTTCCCCCATAAAACCATTGTGGGTAGTTTCATTTCTCCCTCTCCTACCGGATACAAAAAAAAAAGGCCCTGCCTTTTCCCTCCAAAACCCCGCCATATTGGTACAGTCAATTCTCCCCTTCCTTTTGTGGGCCATTTTTCTGGAAAAAATTTTCCCCCCTCTTCCTCAAACACCCAAATTTTCCTACCCCAAAGGGCCATTTGGGGCTCTTCCAGATCAGGGCCAAATCGCGGGCCCATTTTTGACAAAAACCCCAAAATTCCCCCAACAGTTTACTCACAGAAAACCCAGCTGCACTTACTCACAACCCTTTCCCGGGGTGCACCTCAATCCCACAACCACTCCCCCCAAACTGCCCCACGGGCATCGGGAATTTTTTAAATCCCTTTCCTCATCTGTTGCCCCTAATTCTCCCCCTTTGGGGCACTGCCAAAAACTGAGGGGGATTCTAAGTTGCCTATTGCTTTTTAGGCTCAAACCCCCCTAACATATTTCCTAAAAGAAAGATTCTGATCTAAACTTTGAAGATATTGAAACCCCTTTTAACCCCCCCCCAGCTGATAACCAGCTCATTTCATGACAGACCACACTTTACCCAGACGCTCTAAAGCCAACCACAGTGTGGGAAATACCAGAAAAGAATATACCTTTTGCTTTATTTTCCCCTTCGGGGGCTCTTTTTAACCAAATCTCCTTTATTTTTTAAAGGAGATATTGTGTTCCCCGATACTACCAAACATCAAAACCCCGGGTAATTCACATCTGCAACTAGGGGGGTGGAATTCAGGGGGAAATTGCTTTTCAGGGGGGCACAAAAAAACAAAGGCTTTTGATGAAACCCTTTTTTCCAGTCCATGGCCTCCGCTTTCCAGTTTTTTCCCCTGGTTTTTGGGGTTTACCACAGGGGCGATTGAAAGTGTAAAATTTTCATTCTTCGTGGGGCCCATAAATAACACTTTTTTCCCATGATAAAATTTTGTTACCTACTTTTTTTTCAAAAACCCCCTTTCCCCAATATACAGCTATGGGACAAATAATAAGTTTTTTAGTCCTGTCCCATACCCCATTTCTGCAAGGGGCCCTTTTTTATTTCCCACCAAACCCCGAGTGTTCAACTTTCTCTATAAATTTTTTCTGAACATGGGCCTATCCCCCAAAATTAAGGGAAATACGGATTGTTTTTTGTTAAAAATGCCATGGGCCCAAAAACCTGAAGCAACCCCCTTGGGTTTGGGCCCCTTTCTGCTTCATTTTCCCCAAAAACCAGAAGACCCCTAACTCCCTATTTGGGGGAAAACTTTCAGAGACTTCAATGCGCCCTTTACCAGCTCCACCTGCTCCTCCACTGATGTACTCCCATTTTGGGGAACGGGTTCAAAAACCACCAAACCCCCAAAACCCCCACCCAAAATTTGGCCCACTCCCCCAGTGATTCCCCCAAACAATTCTTCCCCAACACTGTGGGCCCCCGAATTTAGTTTTTTCCCTTTCCGTCCTTCCCTCAAGAAAAATTTTCAACCAAGACCGACCAATTTAGTCCCCCTTTTAAAACCCTCTCAAGTCAAAACCCGTTTTACCCATTTTCCGGATCCCGAAAAAGAGGGCCTATGCCAAATTTTTCCCTGCTATTTTCCCAAAAAAACCCCAAAAAAACCCACTCTGCAAACTGGAAAGACCTTTTATCAAGTTGCTAACTAAAAAACTGGGGAGGGCCTTCGGGCTTCATAAAGCTGCTTTTTCAAGAAAATACGGTTTGGGGACACCAGCTTACTCATTTTGGGGAGGGGTTCTGCCCCTAGACTTTATTCCCGGGGCCCAAAAAAACGTTTACTGAGTCCCCTTTAAAAACAATTTCAATTTCCCCTCAAGGGCCCCCCTGAAACGTTCCCAAAAAATTTTTCAACAATTATCGCAACATTTTTAAACCCAAAGGTCCCTTTTACTCCCAAAAACTAAACTTAATCAACCCCTTTTCTGGGATCCACTTTGTTCAAGGCCTACTTAAAACCCTTCGACAATATTTTTTAAACTGGGTTTGCCCCGAATATTCGAACTCCCCGGGAAGCCAAATACTCTCCATTGGGAAAAAACTTTAGAATTCCCTTTGGGGGTCCCCAAGCTGATTCCTCCATTTCCCTCAAAGAACCTTCTAAGGTTTTTCCGTCCTTCCCCAAAAACAGTTTTCCCGAACCTAAACCTCAATTTAAACAACCATGCAAATTTTCCCTGGATATTCTCCAAAAAAATTCACATTTTTCAACTGGATTCCCCCCCCCAAAAAAAAAACGGGGGGACCACAAAGGCTATGTTTTTCACTGTCAAAAAAAAACCGGGGCCCCCTGGCCAAAACATTGAACCAAAGCCCGCGACCAAAATTTTTGGGGTTTCTCTTAGCAATATTTTCCTTAAAATTCCAATCAATCCAAACTCAAGTTCAGGTTTTTAGGAGCTTTCCCCGTGTTTTTTTTTACTTTGGCACAAATACACTTTGTTCTTTGAGGCACCTTGCAAATTAATGTGAAAACAGCAATTTTGTAGTCACCACAGGTGAAATTTAAAGGTGCCAAAAATACCTTTTTTTTATCCGAATACATTTCAGATACGTATTTTTTTCCCCTTTGGGGGCAGGGCCAAACTTTTTTTGATAGATCTACTTTTCATTAAATTTGAATACAGCCCCAATTTTTTAGTCCCCCCACAGGTTTTAAAAGATAGGTCCAAAAAATACCTTTTTTTATCTGAATTTCA
>JAODAL010016950.1:0-79188 GCA_025379985.1 Phyllomedusa bahiana
TCCTCCAACATGATCCTCGCATTAAGGCCTCAAAAAAAAACAACATACTGGTGGCCCCTCTCCGGGATCCCCGGTACAAATCAAAACTCAGCACTTTCCTCCCACCAACCCAAATAGAGAGTAAAATGCAGGAAACGGAGACCTTGCTGATTGATCAACTGGAGACATCTGTTGCGTCTGCTTCACGTTCCCCAAATGTCACGGTGGAACAACATCAGCGAGTGACAGCAGTGAGTGCCAATTTAGGCGTAGCGGCAGCATCAGGCAAGGTGGCGGAAGCCTAATGGGTGACCTCTGGCAATCTTTGTTTACCACCTCACCAACGCATGCAATTTGGCTCAAGGGTCATGCTTTGAATTTTTGGGGGCATTTTGCTTTGAAATGCAGCAATACTACAGGTCCTATCCTAAAAAATGTTGTTTCTAATAGACATTTGTTCTTCACAATTGTCAAAAGTGGCTCATTTTGGTTCATTTTTTAAATTTTTTGGGGCATTTTGCTGTGACATGCAGCTATACTACAGGTCCATTCTAATAAAATGTTGTTTCTAACAAAACATTTGTTCTTCACAATTGTCAAAGTGGCTCAAGGGTCATTGCTTTGAATTTTTGGGGGCATTTTGCTGTGACATGCCTAACTGTTACAAAAGGTTTTTTCCAATTCTAAAAAAATAGTTGTTTTCTAACAGAACAATTTTTCTTGCAACAATTGGTCAAGAGTGGCTCAAGGGTGATGGTGCTGTCAAAAAACAGGAATAGGTGGACACTGTTAATGGACACATATTGCAAAATTACTTGTTTTTGCAAGATCTTTAACATAGCTATCAATCCCTGTATTGAGACAACCCATTTAATACAATGAAAAAAAGAGAAACAAAGACATGGTGGGATTCCATCCTATTTAAAAATGTTTTTTTCTAGAATTAAACTACTAAAAAACTTGCATGTACAAAATAGCTGGTAAAAAAATTCCCTTGAATTGTATAAGGGAGGTACAGGAAAATTTGACCAGATGTAGGTTATTCAGAGGACATGGAGTATGGAGCACGGACAGAGAACAAAGTACAGAGACAATTTCCTCCAGCCCCGTTGAGTAAAATGAGAAAAAGAATGCCAAGCAAAAGGGCACCTGGGGGGAAACAGGGGGTTTAAACCCAAACCAGTTTTTTCCAAGTGAAGCTCAATTGGTCCGCACTCATAGGAAGGGCAAGCGCTACCCAGGTCTTGACTGTGTACTGAGGAAGGTGGAGTTCTCACACTTCCGCTTCCGCCCCTCTGTTTCAGCACGACAGTTTTGTTGCTGCGTCATCAGGGCATTTTAAACCCTGCGTGTTAATAAAATGACGGACGCCAGCTGGGCTTCACCGCACCCACTGTAACTCCGCCCTGGGTCATGCTGTGGCACGGGTATAGTTCCAATGTCCAGTTCAACTAAAATGGTGGTTGAAAGACTCCTTTTTCCGGCACTTTGTAATCTTGGGGTCAGACAGTTTAAGGGGTCTCTGTGGCCCAGGACAGGGACAGTATATGTCCAGTTCAACTAAAATGGTGGTTGAAAGACTCCTTTTCGTGGCACTTTTTAAACTGTGGGTAAGAAAAGGTTTAATGGTCATTCGGGGTACGGACAGTTTATAGTTAGTGTCCAGTTCAACTAAAATGGTGGTTGAAAGACTCCTTTTTTGCAGCATTTTTTAAAATCTGGGGGTCATGCAGGTTTGGCTCATGCTGCGTTCCAGGACAGGGATTTCAAGTCCAGTTCAAGTAACATGATGGTTCAAATCATACTGCCTTCTGGCACTTTTTAATTTGTGGGTGATGCGGGTTTTTAAGGGTCATGCTGTGGTACAAGACAGGGGTAGTGAATGTCTGTGACTTTTTTTCTGTGACTTTTATAACCTAAGTGTGTTGGCCCAAGAGTAGCACGTATCCATTTGACTGTTGTGGATGTTAATTTCAGCTTCTCCGCCTTGTTTGGGTGTAATAATGAAGGTGTTGTTGCTCTCCCATAGACTTAATGGTACGCTCATAATCGACGCTCACTATCGAAAAACCTTATCGATAGCGGCCGACTATCGACTATCACTCGATCTCGATAGCCAACGCAATCGCTCAACACTAGCCATAAGGGCAGCAGGTCTGACCACCAACCCTAACAAATGTGCCATAGGGCTAGAGGAGTCTCGCTATCTGGGCTACGACATTAGGAGGGGGGTCATCAAGCCCCAAATGGACAAACTGGAGGCAATTAGAAATTGGGTCAACCCCATTTTCCAACAAGCAGGTCCGGGCCTTTTTTAGGTTCCCCAGGGTACTATTGGGGGTTTTTAACCCAAATTTGGGCCCCCATAGCCCCCCCCGCTTACGGACCTCACAAAAGGGACCCAAAAAAAAACCCCCTTGGGCAAATGGGGAAACCCGGAGGCGAAAAAGCCCTTTCCCAAAATGTAAAGGAGGGATCTGCAAGGGCCCGTGCTCATGGCCCCCCAACTTTCCCAAAAAAATCATTGGTTTTAGGCAAGGGTGGTTCTGAAAGGGAGGCTTAGGGGGTGTCCCCGTCACTGTGGTCGAAGGGGGAAGCACTCTTATGTTTCCTCCCGCAGGAAGCCCGTCATGGGGCCCAGAAAAACTACGCCATAGTGGAAAGGGGGTGCCCCGGCCATTAAGTGGGCTATCGAGTCTTTTTGCGTTACTACCTGATAGGAGACCCTTTTTGAGTCATCACAGACCATTCCCCTTTTTAAAATTATGGCCCAAAAAAAAGGGGAAAAAAACCCCAAGGGTTGGGGGGCCCGGGGGTTCATGGGGCCCCCCAGGACTTTTTTAAATTTTTTCCCGTAGAAAAAAATTACCCCGGGGTTTTTATAAACCCCGGGCCAAACCCCCTTTAAGCCCTTGTCCCGGGGGTTTCAAAAATTTTTTTTGGCACAAAGTTGCCCCCCCTTCCCCCCCCACAGGTTTCCCGGGGCCCAAAGGGGGGGGGTAAAGTAAAGGGGCCGGGAGGTGGGAAAAAGGTTTTTGCTATGGGGTGTTAAAAATTTCCCGCCAGGTTCTGGGGGTTTTGCCCCGGGGGAAAAGGGGAAGAAAAAAACATGCCCAAAAAAAGGTAAGGGGGCCTTGGTGGGTTGGAAAAAGGGCCCCTTTGTTAAAAAAGGGGTCCCCGGGAGTAAAAGACTGGGCCCCACAAAAACCCTTTAAGTTGGGATTGGTTTAATAAAGGCTTTTTTTCAGCCATTCCCGGGGCCGGCCTTTCCCTTGGGGAGTAAGAAAAAGGGGAAGGGGGGGGTGCTTACTTTCCCCTGACCCCCCCAACCCCCCCGGGTTTCCCGGGCCGGTTTTAAAAAAGGTTCCCCGCAGGTAAATGGGCTGGGCCCGGGCCCGTTCTTCCCCTCCCCCACCTTTTTTTGGGCCCGGGAAAAAATTCCCCACTGCGGGAAAAACCCGTGTTCCCCCCGGGGTTTAAAACCCCTCCCCCAAACAAAGGGGGCTTTGGGAGGGAAAATCACCCCCCTGAAAAAGGGAAAAAAAACTTTTAGAAAGAGGCCAAAAGGGGTTTTTTTTTTTTGTTTGTTTATCCCTTTTTCTGTGCCAAATTTCTTTTCCAAACTTTTTTTTTTTTGTTTTTTTTTGGGTGGGTTTTTTTTCAATAAAACACCCCGGGAAAGAAAAAAACCGTTTTTATAAAACCCGATAAACTCTCGTCCCCCCAAACCTGAAAAGGCTAGGGGAAAAAGGGTCCCCCCAAACTGGGGGCTAAAACTTTACAAAAAATTTTATATTTTTGATATAAAATAAAAAATTATATATTTGATATTTAAATATTATATAAAATTTATAAAAATAAAAATATAAAAATTAAAAAATGAAAATTTACACTGTTCCCCCCGTTTTTAATTTTTTTTGTTTAAAGGGGTTTCCCCGGTGAAAGTTTGGGAGGCCAAGGTTTTTTTGGTTGGGCCCAAATTTTTTTTAAATAATAGAGGATGTTTTTTTAAATTCATGGTTGGGAAAAAAGGGGAAAACTTTTGGGAAAATTTGGGCCCGCCTTAAAAAGGGGTAAAAATGGGTTTTAAGTTTTATCCCGGGGGCGGTTAAGCAGGAGTGAGGATCTTGAGCAAGGTTATTGGTGCCCATAAAGTATACTGGCTCTGCTAAAATAACAAGCCAGAGCGTGCCGCCCCTTTATTGCTGTCTGGCCGGGTACTGCATGTCAGACAGCTGGTAATCTCACACAATGGCCTAGCACTTAAACCTGACCCCTTTTCCATATTTGTTGTACTTCTGTGGTTTAAATAAAGCTGTGGCCAGTTTGACACCAAAGAACGTGTTTGGTGCATTTCTTCTTGTGTTCAAACTGGGTGGACTAGTTAGAGCGGGGCTTCCTCCCATATCCAAAAGTCATGACTATTTTCTTTTTTCTCGAGAAGAGCTAATACTTTGGGCCACATGTATGAAAACTGTCTAGGTCTAAAACTCACTTTGTTGCCAATAGCAAATAATCAGGGTGCCCCTATCATTTTTCCAGAGAACTATATGAAATGAAAAGGGTGCTCTGATTGGTTGCAATGGGCAACAAAGTGAGTTTTAACCCCTTAACGACCCTGGGCGTATCCATACGTCCAGGTCGTTTGGGGGTTCCGCACCTGGACGTATGGAAACGTCCCTGAGGATCGCGCGAACTCTAAAGCAGAGTTCGCCGATCCGGCGCGGGGTGTCACTATATATTACAGTTTGACATCCCGCAGCTCGGGCCCCCGACCCCGGATCGCTCCGGGGGTGGGTGGGGGTTAACCCCTTAATTATCGCGACGATCGGCTCGCAATAACTAAGAGAGACGCAGGAGGAGATCGCTCCTTCTGCGTCTCTGTCGTCGGCGCAAGCGCGACGATCTCTAAAGATCTCTCATTCTAATCCTCTATGGGGAAATGAAAAAAAATAACGTTAAAAAGTGAAAAAAAGTAAAGAAAGTGAAAAACAAGTAAAATACAAGCACGAAAAAAAAAATAAAAATAAGTACAACGCCCATATCCCCTTTACAAACGCCAATCACCCAAAAAAGATCAAAAATAAATAAGTACCCATATTTGGTATCGCCGCGTGCGTAACGACCTGCCCTATAATCCTTGTCATGTTAATTAACCCCGTACGGTGAACCCCCGAAAAAAAAAAAACAATCACAGAATTAAGATTATTGTTCACCCGCAGCACATAAAATGGAATAAAAAGCGATCAAAAACTCCTAGAAACGCCAAGTTGTACCAATTAAAATGTTAGTTCATCCCGCAAAAAAAAAGTCCTTAAACAGCTCTTTAAATAAAAAAATTATAGCTCTCAAAGATAGCGATGCATAAGTATTGTTTACACGCTAAAAACACTTTTTCTTTTTTTTTTTTTAAAGTCTTCAACATAAAAAAAACCTATATAAATAGGGTATCGCCATAATCTAGCGACCCCAAAGAGTAAAGCTAATTATCACGGATACTGCAGGGTTGAGCCCTGTTAAAAATAAAAATAAAAACACAACTAGGATTGCAGTATTTTCTTCACTGTGGCCTCCAAAAAATGGATTTAAAGCGATCAAAAGCTTGCCCCCCCCAAAAATAAATACTAATAAAAACGTAACTCATCTCGCAAAAAAACAAGTCCCCTAACACAGCTCCAAGCACAGAAAAATCTAAAAATTTAAAATGGCCTCAGACTATGGCGATGCAAAAACGTATTTTCCTGGTTGAATAAAAGTGTTTTTTTTGTAAAAAAACAGTAAAACATAAAAAATAATACAAATTGGGTATCTTTATAATCTTATTGACCTGCTGAGTAAAGCTACCATGTCATATATAAACCGTACAGTGACTAGCTATAAAAAATAAAAATAAAAAACACTACCAAATTGCTGTATTTTGTTTCAAAACATCTCACAAAAACCTTAATAAAAAGTGAACATACTTTCATATGCACCCCATAATGGTACCAATAAAAACTTCAACTCACCCGCAAAAAAAACAAGCCCATTACACAGCTCTGCCACCACACCAAAAAATTAAAAAAGTTAGGCTGTCAGAATAGGACAACATAAAAACGCAATTTTTAAGACGTATTTCTACTGTGTAAAAGTAAAAAACAGAAAAAACTATATCAAATCTATATCATTGTAATTGTAACCGACCCCCATAGTAAAGTTATCACATCATTAACCCCTGCACAGCGAATGCTGTAAAATTGAAACTCCAAAAAAAATGACCGAACTGCTTCCCCCCCCCCCCCCCCCCCAATTTTCATTGCCCAATGCTAAAAAAAAAATTGGAACACCTGTGTGCCTAAAATGCCAGAATTTCATCCCTAGATGAATCCCCCGATGGGTGTTGAATCCAAAATGGGCAACTTCTGGAAGGTTTGCCTGTTCTGCTACTTTGGGGCTTTGCAAATGCACATGGCCCCATCAAAATCTGCGTTCCAAAAGCCAAATAGCGCTCCCTCCCTTATTACGCCCTGCCATGCGCAAACAGCCCGTTTACACCCACATGTAGGGTATTACTGAACTTGGAAGAAATTGGTAACAAAGTTTTAGGGTTCTTTTTTCCAGATTCCTTGTATATATTAAACATTTTAAAGCTAAAATTGAAGATTATTGAAAAAAAAAATTTCACACCTTATGCAAAAAAAAAAATTGTGAATCACCTGTGGGGTCCCTTTTACTCAATGCACCCCTGATATATTCCTTAAGGGGTGTATTTTCCAATATGCGGTTCTATTTAGGGGTGTTATTAAGTTTTAGCACCTTAGGGTGGTTTCCCCAAACCTGAAATGGCGCCTAAATAAAATCGTATTGAAATGAGCCCCAGAGTAATAGTAGGTGCTCCTCCTATTCGGGCTTTATGGTTGAGCCAAATAATGCCAATAAAGGGCCAAATATGGGATATTTTCTAAAAACGTCAGACCTGGTGGAATTGATAATAAGTTTTCATTTACCTATTCAAATTTACCGTATTCCAGTGAATAATGGAAAAATATTGAAAAATCTGCAAAAAAAAGTGAAATTTTGAAATTTCACCTCAATTTGCTTTAATTTTCTGTGAAATAAACTAAAGGGTTATCAAACTTCCTAAATAGTGTTGTAAATAAGTATTTAAGGGGTCTAGTTTTTTCAGATGGCGTCAAATTTATGGGGTAAACTAACTTGCAGGCCCCTCAAAGCCACGTCAGAACTGGAGTGGTCCCTAAAAAAATGTATATTGCCAAATTTTCCTTGAAAATGTGAGAAATTTATTACTAAATTTCTAAGCCCCTAATGTCGTAAAAAAAAAAAAAAAAATAGGACATTTAAAAAAATGATGCCAAGCTATAGTGGACATAGGTAAAAATGCTAGTTAAAAAACTTTTTTGTGGTGAATAATTATCTGTCTTGCTCGTAGAAATTTTGCAACTTTCAAAGTCGCTAATTTTTCCAACTTTTCATGATATTTTGATATTTTTCACAAACAAACACGGATTGTATGGAAAAAAAATTTCCCTTTTTAACTTAAAGCACAATGTGTTCACGAGAAAAAAAAAATCTCTGAAACCCCATGGATATAGGTAAAAGTGTCAAAAAGTTATTTCTCACATAAATTGACACATGTCAGATTTCAAAATTAGGCTGTATCAGGAAGGTCAAAACAGGCTGGGTCCTAAAGGGGTTAAACCTCGACAGTTTTCATACACGTGGCCCTTTGTTTTTAGCCCGCAGAAAGCACTGTCTGAACATAAATTTCAACATACCATTTGGTCTCTTCAATAAGAATCCTTCATATTTAATACTATATACCTCAATGGTAACTATATACTTTAAGCTAATGAATATGTCATTTGTTTATTAACAACTATAAAATATATGTGTATTAGATTCTGCTTGTTCCTCCTGTGCTCATTGCATATTCAGAAGTGCCTTGTCTTTATGTGGTGAGTGACATTGCTTTGCAGTGCAAGGGAGTTTCTACCGGATACTGTGCATTTGACTGTTAAATGCTATGACGGGCCTCTGACATGTACAAACAATAGTTGGTAGGGTGGCACACCCTATATGTATTTCACTGTATGGTGCTGGTCAAATAAGTGAATATAATTTCACTATAAGCAAAACAAAGTCAATTGACCGCACTCAAAGATAATGCAAGAAATTAATTTTATTGTAATCCACAGGCTCCAAAGGATGAACATAAAGTAAGTGACTCAAAGTGACGTTTCGGTCGTGCTAGACCTTTTTAAAAAAGTCATTAGAAAACACCACCATTTTGGGCCTTGTTCACAGCTCAATGGCTGAACTAAACTGAGCCGTTTGGGCCTCTGACATGCGCAGTAATTGCCACTTAACGTGATCTCTGACATGCGCAGAAGCTGCTGTTTGATGAGGCCCTGTGACATGCGCGGTGGTGTTTCTCTCTGAGATGCGCAGTAGTGTCTACTGACGCGATGGTGTTGGTACGCAGGCGCGGCACAATATTGGAACTTGCAGCGGATACCAACACACGTGGATTTGGCATCTGATAGGCGCATCCTTATGACGTCTGCGAGGTCTGCCGAGTTACCGGTTCAATATGTGGGTATGTAATGTGTTTTACAGCCGACATCTATGGACAGACAGCACAGGTGGATGCGATATACTGATGGGAGAGATTAAGTCACTGTCTAAGGGTGGGCCGACTGTATTGTGGTTATGCCCAGACATCAGTGGCAGTTAGCTATCTTTCTAGCAATTACAGCTAATGGCATAGAACTAAGTCCCCTGATGAACCTGCATCCTTAGGGGTAGCACGTCGGGATTATTATGCCATAAGAAGTATATTTGAGCTGTATTTAACCTAGTCTTTTATACCCTGATAACCAATAACTTATCTATTTGTAGGGATATATCAGGGCATACTAGGTGCAGTCATCGGAGGTGGGGCCGCCCTCATTGGGGTGATGACCTTATGATTAGGGTTTAACCCCTTAACAACCGACCGCCGTCTTTTGACGGCATTTCAGGTTGTTCGTCTGCAGCAACGTCTTTTGGCATCGCTGCAGACATTGGGGTTTGTGGCGCCCGGCACCGTAATTGCGCTGGGATCGTACTACACAACCTCGTACTACACAGCCCCTGTACTACACAGCCCCGATCCCAGAGCATCTCCTGCAGGCATCGGGCAGCGGAGGAAACCTCCGCAACCTGGTGCTTTAACCCTTTGATTGCTGCGGTGCGTTACCGCTGCGCAATCAAAGGGATCCCCTGCTCTGTCGGGTGATCGGAACGCCCGGTCACCCGACAGAGCTCAGGGACCGGCTGCACAGTCAGATCTGGGGACCTAGCATGGCCCCAGAGTTGTCTGTGTAACAAGCCAGTGATTAGGACGCACTGTGTGCTGTCCTAATCACTGCCTGTGTCAAACGGACACAGATTAGCATGTATTAGCATATATGAATATGCTAATACATTACTAAGTGTAAAAAAAAAAAGTTAAAAAATGTTAAACAGTTCTCCCTTCATGGGAGTAAAAAAAAAAGTACAAAAAAAACATAAAAAGTGTAAAAAAAAAAAGAATAAAAAAATAAATAATAAAATAAAAATAAATATTTAATAAAAAATAATTGTACATAAATTACACGCACAAAAAAACCTACACATATTTGGTATCCACACGACCGTAATAACCTGTAGAATTAATATAACAAGTTATTAAGTGGGAAATGTGAATGGTGTAAAAAAAAATGAAAAAACTAAAAACATTTTTGTAAAAAAAAAAATTAAATATTGCAATTATTTATAAGTGTACTTAAACTATTCCTTTATAAAGTACAACTTGTCTCGAATAAAACGAGGCCTCATCCAACTGCGTCATTGAAAAAAATAAAAAAGTTACAACTGTTTAAACGCAAGGAGGCCAAAACTAAAAAAATGTTCTTGTCATTAACTACTTTTCAGGCGTTCGGCTTAAGGGGTTAATTAGGGATTTTTTTAGGGTAAATTTTTCGCTCATCTTCATCTTTTTTTTCTTTCCTCCATGAAGTATTGGTTTTCATTAGACAACACATTATTGAATTTGATGGCTGATGGACTACATCGGTATTGTGAGTAACAGCACTAATGACAATTATTGTATTCTATGTCTTATATAATTATTTTTAGACATAGTTTGCATCATTAATGCTTTTGCCCTCTCCTATCAGTGCAGCCCCTATTAGTGCGATCGTGTTTATAATTAAGAAGGGGTATGTATGTTGATTTTAAATGTATTTAAATAAAAGTATTAGTTTTTATTAGGGTTTTATTTCTTTTCAGTGAAGAATCCATCCCTCCCTCCCCCCACCTGAGCTGCATCTCTAAGCCATCTAGTAGCCTACTCTGTAGTGAGAGACACAGCTCTCTATAGATGGGTAACACTTAATTATAGAGACATTGATAAGCATGAGTTGAGATGCATATTTTCTTCCCCACGGAGCATTGCTTTAAAATAAATCTCTACACACTACTAGGTCTCTTTAATGAGAATCAGAACCTACCCATGAGGAAGCTCCAGGAGATTTTTTATCTGTTTTGGATTTCAAATTTACAGACTACAAAGTCAATGTGAAGCAAGATGCAGCTTCAGTTTACAATGTTTAAATCATATTACAAGCAAAATCTTTTGTATTTATTTTTTGCCTTCTTGCTTTAGAATTTTGAAAAAGCTGTAGCTCTATTTCATCATCATGTCTTTAATTTTTTTATAGTTCCACTTGCTTAGCTCTAGAAGCTACTACTTACTAAATAGCTGTGTTTCAAATCCTTTCTCTTTTTACAATTAAGCTGTATTCTTTTTCACGGAATTAAATTAATGGGTGTCTTGAGGATTCTTCTCCTTGAAAAAGATTTTTTCTTCTTCCTGTAATCATGTCCTGTTCTCCACATCAGTCCATGTCTTCTCTTAGCTTTTCTTTGTCCTTAGATTTGCTAATGTATAACTCTTTCTGGTCTTATGTAAGTCACTTCATTAATTCATACACTGAACCTTGAGGGATTAAAATTCTACACAAGGTCTTTGCACTTGTAATTTCCCAATGTTTTGTCGCAGAATACAGATTGATGTGTAGGTTCAAAAAAATAATTAATTAATAATTTAAACATTCTAAAATAAAAAAACAAACATTTCACAGACGAGTGTTTGAAAACTTATAATAAAAAATATAAGCGTGTTGACATTTATTTAATATCTACCACATATAGATCTATATACTGTACCACACTGTTTATTTTTTTTATACCCTTCTGAAATGATGACTATGTGAAGTTTTTGAAACGATGATGACATATTTTGATTGCTGACATTATGCAGGAGGCACTCTCTTTCCAAACAGTTCATTTGCGACTGATAATTGGTTGTCAGATAAATAACTACTGTGTTCCAAAATTGCAACTTCTCACAGGAAATGTAAAGTCTAATCTCTAAAAATATAGTTCTGTTATGCTGTTTTTTCATTACCTAGATAATCTCACCATATAGTATTCTAACTAAAATACTACATATGCTCAAAATTGTCAATGTAGTCTCTCACCTCTTGTTCAAACATCACAGAATTGTTGAAGGCATTTTTGCAAGTCTTCCATACATTTGAAGCCAGTTTGTCAAAATCCCTACACATGCTGCAGAAGTAACTCCATTCAGATATATGAGATACATTTTTCATTAACTAAATTTTTTCAACATATTTAGCTCATGTAAACAGATACTAAGTCAGGTGCAACTGTTTAGAGACATATGAAATATTGATTGCCCTATAAACTGTTTGAGAATGTTTATAAAGCTATCAGATTTTTTTAATAACTAAGTGAAAGGTATTGTGATAAAATGTTGTATTCTGTAGAGCAAAACTGCCTTTAAAACCAAAAAAATGTTTGAAGTGAAAGTGAAGTGAAAAGGGGAGCACTGATTGGTTGCTATGGGCAACAAAAAAAGTCTTAAACCTAGAAGTTTTCTACTAGCCCCATATAAATTTTGTTTCAGAAAAAAAACAAAACGGAAGCAAAACGTCACTTTTGCAGAATATTTTAAATTTTTTTTATTGGAATTACTTAGTAGATGTTAACGGGGAACCAACTTAAATCTTAACCCTGATTTACTTTTTAGAAATGCCATGGGTCACGGTCCCCCTGCCCCCTCGTCCCGGGGTCCAGGCCATCCTGCCCCGCCCGAGGGGGCGCTGCGCCCCATGGGGTCGAGGGCCGTTCGGCCCCTGTCGCCCCCAAATCATTACCCACCACGCTCCTGATTCCCCTCTTCCCGCGGCTGCACGCCCTGCTCCCAGGGGCGCCACGCGGCGGGTTTAAAATTTTTAAAGGCCAGGAAACGGTAAATTGGAAATGAAGGTCCTGCCCCTTTTAAAGCCACCCCTTCCTAGTGTCCTTACCGATTTTTATGCCATTAGCCTATTGAAAAAGCTTTTCCTAAAGCCTTTTTCTATTCCTTTTTCCGAACCGTTTGCCTCCGTCCTTACCACGAACCATACCGCCCCCCTGACTTTCCCTGCCCACGACCCGAACCATAGCCCCCTGTCCTGACCTTTGCCTGTCCCCGACTACAGCCTCCCTGACATTTTGTACCACTTTAACCCTGGGGCTGCCTCTGCAAAAGTGCGGGGGGTAGCGACCGGGAAGACTCCCGTCGAGCAAGACCATCCCGCTTTGGGCGGGCTCTGTGAAAACCGGACCTACTTAGATTCCGCCCCCTGGTGTGGCTTCGCCATCGCTTGGGGGTCCAGTGGACCCACACTGCGACCGTGACGTAAGTTTGGGCCATGGACCCTCCCAAAGGTATTTTTACAGGCTTTTGCCAATCATCCCCGCGTGGTCAAGAAATCTAACAGATCGCGCGCAAGGCACGCTCGATCAGTTTCCACATGGTGCACGGTCGTCACCACTCACAGCAGCAGCCGGCAAATTTGGGCCCTTTCCCCCGTGGTTGTCCTCCTCGGTCCTAAACTCCGGTGTCCATGTTGACAAATTTTGAGGGGGACCCCAAGGCCTGGGGGTTTTCCCCATCACCCATGCTCCCTTCACTGGAATTTTTGGCGGGTCAGTTCCTTCAAAAAGATCCAAGGTGGCCTTCTGGTAGTTCTCTCGGGAAAAAAGCCCTGGCCGGGCGACTCCACCGGACCAAGGCGACCGGTCACTGCGGACTTAGCTACTTTCCTACAGGAGTTTCGCTGTTTTTGAAGAGCCTGCCCCGCTTCGTCTGCTGAAACTGCCCGTTAAACCTGCCGGGAAACCCTCCGTGGGTGACTACTCTTCAATTCCGCCACTAGATCGGATTTTGGCGGGGAAAAAACGCAAGTGCGCCAGTTAAAGAAAGGCCTTCCACAATTAACCCGGGATCCGCCATCTTCATTATTGACTCTCCTCGGCAATCCGATTGAATCCGTTTATGGAGAGCTTGAGGACTCTCCCGGGAGCGGAAAACCGGTCCAACCCTGTCGTCTACCCAGTCTTGCCCGGTGTTTCTAGGGGCCTCCATTCCCCCCTTCCCAGTCAGGGGAAAAGGGGCCAAGCAGTGGTTTGAGCCCACGGACCCCGGGAACTTGACGGGACGGGAAGGAAACCGATGCCCTTATGGGGCAGCCGAACATCTCTCAGGGTTGCCTCTCGGTCCCGGGTCGGGAGAACGACCCCCTTTGGCTAAGGAGAGGGCCCCTGGGGTGTCATTCATTCCTGTCTGAACAACCCGTCCTGGTCCACTAAAACTGGATCCACTTTCAAGCTTCACGTTCTTGGACTCGGGTTCAGCGGGAAATTTTTTGGGATGCCCCTTGGGGTGTCTCAACAAAATTTCCCCCCGTGTTCCCCTGGAAAACCTCTGCCTCTCCCCCGTCATGGGAATCCTCAGGATCCAGCCCCTTTACCGACTACCTTGTCCTTTCAAGTGGGGGATTCATAAGGGGACTTTTGTTTTCCGTTTCCCCCGGGTCTTCCTCGTCCTCCTTCGGGGCCTTCCGTGGCTGCAACGCCATTTCCGAACCAACTGGCGAGGGTGAATCCTGCAGGGGGAACCAGAATGTCGGTCTGCTGTTTGGTGGCCCTCCCCCCGGTGCTTACCGCTTCTCCTGTGTCGTCCAAGCCTCAGGGGGCTTCCCGTCGTACAAGAGTTGCTGACTCTCTCCGAGAAGAAAGCCCTTCCCGCCCCCACGCCCATGACGTCCTAGGCCTTCTCCCCGGAAACATCTCCTCAGGGGCGGGCACCCCTGTCGGCCGGAGTCCTTGGCGAGTCGCCACATCAAGGAAATCTCCAAAGGGGTTTACCCGGGAAGTCCTCCTCCCTCGGTGCCGGGTTCTTTTTGTAACAAAGAAGGGGGACCCCTGCGTCATGTATCGTTTCCCCATGGTCTCAACAAAATCACCATAAAGAACGATACCCCTTGCCGTTGATTACAAGCTTTTTGACCGGGCTCCGCGGGGGGCCAAAGATTTTCTCCAAACTGGACCTACGGGGAAACTATAACCTGATTCGAAATTCGTGAGGGAGACGAGGGGAAAGAGGCCTTCAACACTCGTGATGGGCACTTCGTACCTGGAAAGCCCTTTGGTCGGAAAGCCCCGCATTTTCCAGGATTCGCAACGACATTTCCCGGGAAAATCCTGATCCTGTGTCTTTCTATCGGGACACTTTTAAATTTTTTTTTCCCCAACCCGGGAAATCCACTTTCAGTCAGTGTCAGGTCCTTCAGCGTTTGGGGCAACCCCTCACGTCAAACCGAAAAATGTTTGTTCTTTCTGCAAACCTTCCGTTCCTGGGTACATTTTCGGACAAGGCCTACAGAGGATCCTCCCAAATTGTCTGCCGTTCTGCGTGGCCAAGCCCTGGCCCCCCGGCCATAAAAAGGGTTCCTGGGCTTCCCAACTATTATAGACAGTTTGTGCTGCCTTCTCTTCACGGTGTCCCCTTTTGTGGCTTTAACCAAAAAAGGCAAAATCCAAGGTTGGGCCACCACCACGAAAAATTTTCCTCAAGCTAAAGTCTACTTTGCCTCCCCCCCCGGTTACACGACCGGACACAGAAAACCCTTCTTTTTGGGAAGTCAAAGCCCCCTGTGGGACCGGAGCTGACTTTAAAAAAGGGGCCCCAAAGGGAAAGATCCCACTTCGGGTTTTTCTAAAAAACTTTTCGTTGGGGGAAAAAATTTACTCTAGAGACCGAAATTTTTGGGCCACAAACTAGCCCTAGAAGAATGCGCTTTCCTGGGGGGCACGACACCCGTCAATACTTACACCGACCACAAAAACTCCTATACCTCTAGACGGCACAGCGTTAATCCCCGCCGGGGACGATGGTCTCATTTTTTTCCCGATTTAACTTTCTTTTTCATTTTTGCCCCGTGGAGAAAAACTCAAGGGGGAAGCCCTCTCCCGTCCCCTGACGGGAGGAGACAACCAGCACCACGGATATTTTTCCCCGAAAGGCAAAAACCTGTGCCCCCTAGAAAAGCAGCGTTTCCCGGGCAAGACTTTTGGCGCCCGGGGCCACGAAAGGGAAAAAACACATTGGGGGCATTGCTCTCAGTGGGGGACACCGGATGAAGAAAAACGTCTTCTTTTCTCCCTTTCTATTGGGGGCCCCTCGGGCCAAAGACGTTTGTGAATTTGTGGGGTTGTGCACCTCGTTGCCCGCAACAAGCCCCCCTCTCAACCCGGGAGGTCTCGCGCCACGCCTATTCCCCGTTTTCCCTGAACCCACTGGCCATGGTTTTTTTACGGCCTCCCCTTTCCCCTGGTAATACCGGACTGGGTAGTCCAGTAATTTTTCTAAAAAGTCCCCCTTTTTTCCTTTGCCCGGACCCTCGCCCCTCGTTTGGCCGAATTTTCTTTTAAATTGTTAGACTCCGAGTTGTGTGCGCCCCTTTTCTTGTGTACGGGGGATTCCCCGCCCACCCCTCCCCCCCCTCTGTGCCCTCGAGGCCCCGTGGAAGATTTTGTCCAGAACCCAACCACCATTTGGGCCAGACACGCCAATCTCTACTCAGGGTTCCGCTCGTAAAAAAAATACAAGCTGACAGAAAGGAAGACCCCCTCCTATTTCTCTCCGGGTGGGAAGGGGGTTTTCGAAAAAATTCGCCCCAAAATCCCTGGTTTTAAGCTTGGCCCCCGGGTTTTTGGGACCGTTCGAGGTGCTGCAACCCAAACCCCGTGGCCTACAAGCTCGCCTGCCCCCCACTTTTAGGGTCCCGAAATCCCTTTAATGCTCCTTCGAAGCCGGGCATCCTAAAAACGTTTTCTCTCGGGAAAAATGTTCCCCCCCCCCTCCGGGGGCTGACGCCACCAATATCTTATGATAAAGGAAAAATTTGACATGAAAACAATCAAGGGAGGCGCCCGTTTCCCTCTTGACTGGGAAGGGGGTTTGGGCCCAAGAAAGGTCCGGGAACCAAGGGACAATACCTGGACCGTAAGTTAACAGATTCCTTTAGGGCCCAAAAAAGGGGGGGCAAAGGGGGGGGGGGGACTGTCACGGGTGCCCCCGGGCCCCGCCCCGGGTTGCAGGCGATCCGTGCCCCGCGCCAAAACAGCGTTTCACCCCCAGCCGGGTCGCGGCCGCCAGGGCCCCCCGTCGTCCCAAAGTCACTTACCCCCACCTCCTGATTCAGCCTCTGTCCCGGGCGCGCGCGCCCCCATCCCTAGGGTGGGACCCGGGAGTTTACTTTAAAAGGGGCCCTGCACCGTTTGGTTATTGCCGGTCACTGCCCCCATTTTTAACCAGCCCCCCTTTTGTGTCCCTTTCCCGGGTCTTTATGCCATTAGCTATTGAGAAAGCGTTTTTAAAGCCTTTTTCTGATTTTCCGTTACCGAATCGTTTGCCCCCCTTTGACCTCGAACCATAGCCGCCCTTCCTGACCTTCTGCTGTCCCCGATACGAGCCTCCCTACGATTTTGTACCACGTTTACCTTGGGTGCCCCGCAAGCAAGTCAGCAGGGGGGACGACTGGGAGATTCCGCCGCGAAATCCCTCCCGCTTTGCGGGGGGCTCTGGTGAAAAACCGGGGCCTACTTAGATTCCGCTTTCCCGGCGTTTTACGCCATCGCTAGCAGTGGTCCAGTGGATCCACTACTGCAGACCGTGACAACATGTAGAAAGTCTTTTTTTTTCAATTCCAGTTTGGGTTTTATTTTATAAAAAATTTTTTTTAGGTACCAGTCCAGGTTTGCAGTTACCTTAAGGTGCTAGAATTAAAAAAAAATCCTTAAAAGATCTAATTTTGGAAACTACCCCCTCAATGAATACATCTAATATGTTGACCCCAAAGTTATTTTAGAGATAATGTTTTATAATATGCAGTTTTATGTCAAAAGCTATTTTTTCTCAACAAATTGTCAAGACAAAAATCACACCAAAATTTGTTATGAATTTTGATCCAAGTATTACCATACGCCATATGTGGGTCAAAACTGCTGTTTGGGAATATGGCAGAAATGGCAAGGAGTGCTGTTTGGCTATTAGAGTACAGATTTTTCTGGAATGTTTGTGTCAGGGACTGTCGGAACACCCCAAAGGCTCGGGGAAAATGGGCCCTGACCTGGGGCCCAGCCCTGTCCCCCGCCTTTGGGAAACCCCCTTCTTAATTGGCCGGGGGCCCAACCAGAAATATAATGTATGCGCAAAATGCAAAACACACAGGGGCAAAAAACACAAAAACGAAAATAGTGGGGAATCCAAGTCTTTTAAAGGAAAAAGGCAGCGAGGGACAAAAAGGGACAAAGGGGTAACCGGGGTCCAAGAAAAGGTCAAGAAACACAAGAGTAACAAGAAAAGGGAGGGGAACATAGGGGGAATGAACCAATATAGCAGGCAGGAGAAGGAAGCAGGGTCTTAATAGGAACAGAAGAAAGTGAACGGGCAAAGGCAGAAGGGAAAAAAAGAACAATAGGGGAAGAAACGTCCTCAAAAAAAAAAAGGTTAACCCAAGAGTGTGCTGGAAATTCCCGGCCAGGGTGTTGGCCAGGAAACTTTTGGACTCAGAAAAAAAACGTATTAGGGCAAAAACTATGATTTTTCTTAATACCCCGGGTGTGGCCGGCGACCCGAGCCAAAAGCCGGGGGGGGTTTAGGCACATCATGAAGGTGCTTGTACATCTAAAACCCCGCTAGTCCAGAACAGGAAAAATTTTCCAGAATTGACACCAATTTTAGAAACACCTATCAGGGAGTTAATTTATGGCTGTACTTGGTATTATGAATCCAGTGGTGTTTTTAAGTTTTTAGCGCATTTGACTGTAAAATAAAAAATAAAAAAAACTTTTTTTTTTTTCCAGTTTTTTAGGGGTCAATTTTTTTAAATGTCTTCATGTTGTTTTAGAGACACGTTAACAACTACTATATGGGTTAGTACAATTAGGACAATAACCAATTGATTTTTTTTTTTTTAGGTTTTAGTACTTTTATACCATAGAAATGCTTTTATTTTTTTTTAAAATTGTGCATTCATGTCACCATATTCAGAGAGCCATAACTTAAATTTGTCTGTACATGGAGCTATGTAAAGACCTGCAGTCTTGCAGGATAAGTTGATATTTTTATTGATGCTATTTTGGGGGTCATAAATTAATGTTTTTGGGTCCTTTTGGAGGCATGATGAAGGAACTATATCAATCCTGGTAATGTTTTTCTTAATTTTTTTTTACAATGCTCAGTGTGGGGTATAAATGACAAGTCAAACTTCACTCTATGGGATAAAATAATAAGAGCAATACTCATTTTATTAGTTTATTTATAATTGTAAAGTTTTTTCACAATTCTATACACCGATAGCCATAACTTGTTTACTTTTATGTTTTATGTTGCATGGTGTTAGGATTTTTTTTTAATCATAGTATCAATGTTTTCATTGGTAATTTTGGTTTCATGATTGTTTTAAACGTTTTTTAATTTTTGGAACTCTTTTGGGTTCCCAAAATTGAAAAGGAGCACAATTTATGTTTTAAAATTTTTGTCTGTGACAAAAGGACAAGTTCGAGCCTGCAGGATTTTAATGACCTACAGTTACAACAATTTGCACAAAGTCTGTTCAGATCAGGACATATTTGTGTAGGTTTATAAATATTTATGCATACACACAGACATTTTTTTTTGTAATCAATGAAAAAATACCACCACAAAAAAATGTCTTCATTTGGGGGACAAATTGATAGTTTTTTAGAATGCCAACTAAAATTGATTTCCTCGAAAAGAAATCAGGTTAAGTTGCTTAGCTTCAAAAAAAAAGAGAAATTTATGCGTTAAACTTTTATTCTGTGTAAAAAATAGCAATTTTTTGTCCAAGCCTCACTTGCTCAAAAGTTTGAGCTCACCACTTTTTCAAAAAATTGGCTGAAGCTTCCCCCAGGGCCCGTTGTGATGATGTGTGTGCAATAAAGTAGGCGGACTGGCTTTTGGCATGATTTTGTCCCTAATTTGTATGTTTTTTGTACTAGTCTGAACTCTGTTATTCAGTCCCTGTGTGTGGGTTGACAGTTTTTTTACCCCCCTTGTTACTTCTTCTAGCCCTAGTGGGGTTGAAGATGTTTAGTGAGTGATGATTACGTTGTTTTCCCCCACTAATCTTTTTTCCCCTCCCATTGTGTTTGTGTGTTCTGAAAGTAGAAGGGCCCGTCCTACCCCCTGGGGGAAAATGACATCCCATAAAAAGACATTGTTTGTTTGGACATGCTTGTAACTCCAGTGTATTTCTTTTTGGGGTTATATTGTTTGGATTGTGATTCTTTCCTGATTCTTTACTCCATTTTCTGCTGCTGTTTTTACATCTCGGTTTGTCGGTATTTTTAGACTATTTTTTTTGTGTTTTTTTGTTTTGTTCTGTGTTCCACTTGCTTGTGAAGGGAAAAAGCCCAGTTTTTGTTACTCCCAAAAATAGGTTGGAGTGGGCCCAAGGTCTTTTTGGGGGGGCCTAGCGTGGGGTGCCTTTTTTCGGGTTTCCCCAAGGCCCTTCAGTGTTTAGAATATATTTAAGTTTCTGTGGAGCAATCAAGGGGAATAAACCTTCAAACCTACATGGTCCCTTCCCCAAGGGGAAATTTTTACCGGTTGAGTTATGGCTTTGCCACTTAACGATGCAATAGTAATTACTCTGCAAACATCTGAAACAACTGTTAAGATAAAATTTAATTCCCTATATTAACCTCTTTCACTTTTGAAGGGTCAGGGACCCAAATGTGACTTTAGAAACTACTTATTACAGAAATTGGGGGCTGTCCCACGGCACGGGGTTTTCGGCGGTTTTTCGACCCCCAAAAAAACGACGAAAATGAGCAAAATTTGTGCTCTATGGAAAACCCCATGCAGCAGTCCCATTGATGGGTTTTCCGCCGGCGGCTTTGTGTGGCGGACGGCGCAAAAAACATTGAACATGCACATTTCCCCTCCGGATTCCCGGGCAGAAGATGTGCATTTCATGGGGGGGGGAGGGGTGTTTCGCCTCGCGGGGGGGGAAAAGCCCCCCCCCCCCCCCTCGGCCGTGTGGACGGCAAACCCGCCCGGGATTTGTCCCGTGCCCTGTGAACGGCCTTAGTATGGTTGAAAAAGACATTGTCCCTAAGTTCAACCAAGGGTGCAAAAAAAAATGGGTGAAGGGAGGGAGATAAGGGGTTTTTTTTAGCCCAGCTTCCCCTATGGTGAATGCTTTGAAGCCCTTAAGGCAAAAAACAATCGCGATAATGTTTGATAAAGAAAGAGTTTCTTTCCAAAAACTTGTGCGTGGTTTAAAACCCCCTTAGGAAAGGGTTGTTTTATGGAAATTTTGGTATCAAACCGTATGTAATATAACCCAAATGAGGATGAGTGTGATAAGAGGAAGTCAGAGACTGTAAATCATTGTGCACATTTAAATATAATTTTGTGCAATTTTTGTACGTTTTTTTTTTTTTTTTTTTTAATTTAATTAAATTAATTTTTTAAAATATTATAACGTTTATACAATTATATAAAAAATAATTATACCAGGTAACTTTCCTTTTGTCCAAACAAGTAAGTTCAAGACAATTTCCAACAGTAGATTGCTCCCTAGGGCCAGCATGCTGGTGTTTGGGTAATTGCTGGATGCTGACCCTATGTTACCCAGCTTTCCCTTGACCTCCCTGCCAGATCCATTGTGCGTAGTGCCTATGGAGAAAGTTGTTACTTTCCATTCTGTGTACCAGTTCCTTTATCCTCCATCCCTCAACCACAAATTTTTTATCGTGTACAATCCCGCGAGCAAAAAAGTCACGCCAGGGGTTTAGGGACCTGGGGTTGCCTGCCAAAAAAGCCACCCTGCTTTGAGCGGGCCTGGTGGTTTCACGGCCCCTTATACTCCCTGGTGCAGCTAATGCCATCGCCCCTGGGGGCCCCAGGGATCTTTAATTTATGTCTTTCAACACCTTGTGCAAAGGCATTTTTCGGATTTAATGAATTTTAGAGCTACACCTGGAATCCCAGTTTACCATGGTGAAAACCTGACATGTGTACGGTTCGCCCCGGTCCCCGCTTTGACCCTCGGTGCCCGGTCTCTGTGCCCGACAATGTGCGAAATTTCCCTTTTGTCCTGGCTTTTTTATACGTCCCGGCTCCCGCCCGCCTGCAGTTGCTCGCTTGCATCTGTCACCATGGGTCCTCAGCTTTTCCCGTCATCCCGTGGCCCCAAAGTCCCTTTTAAGGTCAGGTTCCTAGGTCCCGGCCGTGAAATCTTACTTAAGGAACTTCGTACCCCTGCTCGGGTCAGTACGTTGTTGGTTTGCTCTTTTCATAGAGTTGAACCCCTGGCTGTTGTACCCCTGCTGTCTCATTGCTGTTTATCGGTTCCGTGAAAAATCTGTGTGCACCGTTTCGCAAATACCTGCTGTTTCCGGAAAAACTAGTCTGCTACCATCCTGGACTGTACCATACGTTCACCAGCTACACCTGGACTGTGCCATATGTTTAACGGCTACACCTGTGGCGTGTTTGTTCCAGCACCGGCTAGCCAGTCCTGCACTTCAGCTACCCACCACGAGTGTTACCATCTGTGCACACGGTGGGCCCAGAGGATTCGCCATACCCGAACGTTTCCAGCCATCCTGGTTGGAAATCGTTACAACATGTAGTATGGGAATGGGCAAACTCCTGAACTCCATAGCCACTCTAAAACTATCTCAAATAAGAGAGAGAGGCCGAGAGAGAGTGTGTCTAGAGAGTGAGAGAGCTGTATATGTATGATAGGAAGGATGTTTCAGAATACGAATTAAATTGTACATGTTTAATATGCCAGAGTAGTATTATTTGATGTCTATTTTCATACCTCCCAACTTTGTGTGATCGCAAAGAGGAACAAATCAGGCCATGCTTCCAACCACACCCAAACAAATGAAATCACACCAGGGCATGCCTCTAACCATATCCCAATTTTTTAGACAGCCAAAGAGGGACGCTTATGGTTCAATGTAAAAAAGATCAATTTTTACCTACTTATTTGTTACCTACTATACAGTTAGGAAGCAATCAGATACTTTTTAGAGCAAGAAAGTCGTTTTTTTATGCAAATCTATTTCCCAAATGAAAAAGAGGGACATTCATAGAGCTAAGAGGGACAGGACATAGGTTAAAAATAGGGACTGTCTGTAAAGGTCCGGTCAGGGACACACACCAAGACACAGACAAGTGAGGCCCTGACACTTGTCCCAGCACCTGTCCATGCATTTTGGGAAACCCGACTCCTTAATAGGCCGGCCCCAACCAGAAGACTGATGGCTGCACTAATCAAGGTGCAATACAGACAAGGACAAACAAACACTGAACAAAATACACGTAGTCAGGCGGTCCAAAGTCGGTAACAGACATGGCAGCAAAGTACAAAATCGTGAGACAAGGGATAAACAGAGTTCAAGCCAAAGGTCAGGTAACAACCGGGAGACGCAGTACAGATACAGGAGGCAGACAAATAGTCAGAAGCAAAGCCAAAGGTCAGGTAACAATAAAGAGCAGCAGGCAAAACACGGGCGTACTACAGGGAGCAAAAACCCATAGCAGGCAAGGGGAAGAGGTAAAAAGGCCCTTAAATACCTGCCAAAAATCAAAAGGATGAAGGTAATAGATGGAAGTAACAGAAGACCTGATAGGAGCAAAGGGCTGTCAATAAACAGAAACAAACAAGGAGCAAGCTTAACTAGTAGAGTGCTGGAAGATTCCTGACCACGGGCGTTGGCCAGGAATCAATCAAGAATGCAGGGAGGAAGACCAAGTTCACACTAGAAAATACAAATGTAAAGTGTTATGTCCGAAACAATGGTTTTCGACGCAACGTCCGTGGCCAGTGACCAGAGCCAAAACCCGGGTGTAAGTCAGGCACAATTATGACAGTACCCCCCCCTTTTATGAGGGGCCACCAGACCAACAACAGACCTTCTAGGTTTGGCAGAGTTGGCTTGGAAAACTTTTCACTTTACCAACTTGGGGGCATGTCTTGCGGATGGGATTCGGAGACGGACATTTTTTGGTCTGGGTCGGCGTTTTTTACCAGGTTTTTTGATTTTTAGTTGGGCTTTTTTTAGAGTCTTATGACTCCTAGCCCAGACTGTGCACAGTCGATTAACGGTGGACTCTATCTTAGTTTCACCACCTGCACAGGCAGTATACCTGAGGTGGCAATCATCCTCACAGAAAAAGGGGAAGAGTTCAGAAGAAGCAGAATCTGGTGAGTCGGCAGACAAAGACACTGGATTTGAAATCAAGGTGGCAACATGCTTTACGGGAGAAGGAATATTTACAGGTTCCTCAATATACTGATGCAAAGATTTTCGTTACGGGGCAGACAAGTTGAGCTTTGCCCCAGGAATGAGTTCTATAGCGCAATCATCAGGCCGGTGCAGAGACCGATTATCCGCAACGTCCCCATCAATGACATCATTGAATTTATCATTACATTCTGAAATATCATGAGTATTAATCACAGCACACACCAAGGGATGGACCACCATACAATGAGAAACACATGAGTCACCCCATTTGATCAACTCAGTGCTCCTCCAGTCGAACACAGGATTATGGAGGCGGAGCCAGGGCAACCCAAGAATAACCTCTGCAGCGACTTTCTCCATGACAAAAAACGAAAGCTTTTCTGTATGCGAACTCCCAACATTCAAAGTGACCTCTGCAGTACAAAATTTTATTCTTCTCCCGTTAGGGAGTTAGAATCTACACCTGAAACCCAAAAGGTAGAACACAAAGGAAAAAGTTCCAAACCCAAGGCTTTAGCAACAACCATACTGATAAAACTGGCAGCAGCAACCCGAATCAATCATGGCATGACAGGCAAGAGTCTTGGAACTAGAAACCAAGGTTACGGGTACAAAAAACTTGTTATTTACATTAGAAGGTACCTGTACATCCGAGTTACCTTCCTGGAAATCGCTTCGACGTTTGATATTACCTTGGGGTGACATGGGTCTAATCAGACAGTCTCAGGAAATGGTCGGGTTTCCCACAATAGAGGCACAAAGCGTTCTCCAACCGGTGTCTCCTCCTGGTGGCAGCAGATGTGAAACCCAACACCATGGGTTCTTCTCCAGAAAACTGAGGGGAAGATGGTGATGAAGGTGGAAGAGGAGAATTTTTAAAGAAGGTAGAATGAGGTTGTACGGAAAATTCTGCACTGAGCTGAACAGTCGACCCCCCTTTCTTTTCCCTGCGTCTCTCCCTTAATCTTCTGTCGATAGACACAGCCAGAGTCATAAAGTCACTCGGGAGTTGGGTGGCTGACCATAGCATCTTTTACCGCATCCGACAGCCCTTGTCTGAAAAGGGTTTTCAGAGGTTGGTCTGACCACCAAGTCAACGTGCACCATTGGCGGAACTCGGAACAGTAATCTTCGGCTGAGCGGTGGCCTTGCTGAATAGATAGCAAATGGGTCTCGGCCCATGCCACCCGGTTGGGGTTATCATAAACCTGACCTAAAGCTAAAAAAAATCGGTCCACTGATCTCCACTCAGGGGCTTCAGAGGGTATAGCTAATGCCCAATCCTGAGGTGGGCCCTGGAGGAGAGACACAACAACTGCCACTCTTTCGGCCTCAGTGGGAAAATAGTTGAAGCAAAAAAATAAACTACAAGATTCCCTGTAGGTTCGGAACCTGTCAGGATTTCCGTCAAAGCGGTCATGTAGAAGCATCTTAGATTTATGACGGACGTTAGGATCCACAAACACAGGGGCAGGTAGGGACACAGACGGGGCAGAAAGTCCAGGTACAGGGTTAGTTATGGCATCCAGACGCTGCGAGACTTGATTAATAAGCCCTGCCATGCCCTGAAGCTGAGTTGCCAACTCATCCAAGCGATCGGTGACCGACAGGTCAGTACTCATATTGATCGCCGGGAGTTGTTGACTTGGGTATGGGCCTGCTATAATGTAAAAACTATGAGATTCTCGGTTCACATATTTTGATCAAAAGATGTTTAAGCTGCCCACGACTTTCAACGTGATCTCAAATAGGGCAGTCCTACACTATCTATTACCTCTCAATAGAGCCACATTCAGGCCTCTCACTGGGTCCACCGACCTCCTTTATCCAGAGAGAAAAAAATATAAAAACACCCAACCTGCAAGCTGCACTTCTTATGACAGCCTGTGAAAGTGGTCAGGTGCAGAAAATCAAAATGGAGGCACCCTTTCCTCCCCATAGAGGTTAAAATCAATATATACCAAATATAACGTATGCTTCTTCACAAAAAACACTTCTGAAAAAACATATGCAAACCTTGGTGCGACTGGCAGGGCTGCGGCACATATATATATATATATATATATATATATATATATATATATATGTGTACATGTACACACGCACTCCACTGCCAGCGGCACACTACTGCAAAAAGGGCAATACATTACGTGGAAATACCTAAAGAAATGCAGCTTGCAGGTGGGTGTTTTTTATATTTTTTTCTCTCTGGATAAAGGAGGTCGGTGGACCCAGTGAGAGGCCTGAATGTGGCTCTATTGAGAGGTAAAAGATAGTGTAGGACTTCCCTATTTGAGATCACGTTGAAAGTCGTGGGCATCTTAAACATCTTTTGATCAAAATATGTGAACCGAGAATCTCAAAGTTTTTTCATGTATGATAGACAGCATAAATGCTTCTTATGGGATTTCCACGTAATGTATTGCCCTTTTTGCAGTAGTGTGCCGCTGGCAGTGGAGTGCGTGTGTACATGTGTGTATATATATATATATATATATATATGTGTGTGCCGCAGCCCTGCCAGTGGCACCAAGGTTTGCATATGTTTTTTCAGAAGTGTTTTTTGTGCAGAAGCATACGTTATATTTTGTATATATTGATTTTAACCTATATGGGGAAGAAAGGGTGCCTCCATTTTGATTTTCTGCACCTGCCCACTCTCACAGGCTGTCATAAGAAGTGCAGCTTGCAGGTTGGGTGTTTTTATATTTTGTTCTCTCTGGATAAAGGAGGTCGGTGGACCCAGTGAGAGGCCTGAATGTGGCTCTATTGAGTGTTAAAAGATAGTGCAGGACTGCCCTATGTGAGATCACGTTGAAAGTTGTGGGCAGCTTAATAATCTTTTGATCAAAATATGTGAACCAAGAATCTCAGTTTTTTTCATGTATGATAGACAGCATAAATGCTTCTTTAGGGATTTCCACGTAATGTATTGCCCTTTTTGCTATAATGTAAGGGACCGGTCAGGGACACACACCACGGCACAGACAAGTGAGGCCCTGACACTGGTCCCAGCCCCTGTCCCTTCCTTTTGGGGAACCCGACTCCAACCAGAAGACTGATGGCTGCACTAATCAAGGTGCAATACAGACAAGGACAAACAACCACTGAACAAAATACACGTAGTCAGGCGGTCCAAAGTCGGTAACAGAAATGGCAGCGAAGTACAAAATCGTGAGACAAGGGATAAACGGAGTTCAAGCCAAAGGTCAGGTAACAGCCCGGAGACGCAGTACATATACAGGAGGCAGAAGAATAGTCAGAAGCAAAGCCCAAGGTCAGGTAACAATAAAGCGCAGCAGGCAAAATACCGGCATACTACAGCTAGCAAAAACCTATAGCAGGCAAGGGGAAGAGGTTAAACAGCCCTTAAATACCTGCCAGAAACCAAAAGGATGAAGGTAATAGGTGGAAGTAACAGAAGACCTGATAGGAGCAAAGGGCTGTCAATAAACAGAAACAAACAAGGAGCAAGCTTAACTAGTGGAGTGCTGGAAGATTCCGGACCACGGGCGTTGGCCAGGAATCAATCAAGAATGCAGGGAGGAAGACCAAGTTCACACTAGAAAATACAAATGTAAAGTGTTATGTCCGAAACCATGGTTTTCGACGCAACGTCCGTGGCCGGTGACCAGAGCCAAAGGCCGGGGGTGTGTCAGGCACAATCATGACACTGTCCCTCCAAAATAGGGACACTTGGTAGATATGTCTGTATTATAAACTGCTTTCCATTGTCAGCTATGCTAGGCTTATGCGCTTAATACAAACTGCAGTCATTCTGACAGTATACTATTGTATAGTGTACTTGAGAGTTAATGTGTGATTCCAAAGTCTGAAGCAAGTTTGGTTGTCATGGAAGCAGGTAGGGGTCAGAGTTGATATAAGGCCCTGTAGCTTAGTTTTCTAGTGAGTGGTGTGAGGATGTAGGGATTGTTGATCTACAGGATGTCCTGAGAGGGTACCACCAGAGTCCCTGCTGGACTCTGGTGTGTGTGGTCAACTCAGCCAGCCATTTTACTTCTCATCCTGAAGCCAAAGGAACAAGCCTGAACAGAGTTTATAGAAAAAGAGACTTGATAGCGGTAAGGAGTGAATTTTCCCATATGGTGATAGTACATGAGTTGGAATATGAATACAAAACTTCCCCCATCATTAGCAGATGCCTAGATAATTCAGGACTAGCTGAACCCACCATTCCTACAGCTTAAGAAGGTCCCAAGATGCCTGTGGTTAAGAAATATGGCTCCTGTAGATACTTAGGGAGACATGCATGAACGAGGCTGCGCCAGTTTTCTGGTGTACTTTGAGCCAAAAAGAATGTATGAACAGGCACACTTCAAACTTTGGTACGATAAGTCCCTTTGTAATGCGCCATAGACACTTTTTAGAGCACCAAAGATTAATGGGCGTTCTGGCGATAAGGCACCATATTCTTAGAAGCAGACACATTTATTGTTTTTTTACACCAAATTTAGGTGCAGAACAGTTGGAACAGCCAGACCAAGTTAAAGGTGTGGTCTGTCTGAGCCAAACTTGTCACATTGGCACTACACTATGCCTGTATGTATGAACTGTTCATACATTCTGGTGCATTCTACACGATCTTAAAGGGGTTTAGCCAAGAAGTGATTTCCTCATCTAATCTGTGCTCTTCAGCCTTGAGAAAACGGGCATTGTGTTTCTGTGTCTAAAAAAAAAATTACCTAATCTGTGATGTCATCGCTCCACCACCCATAAACACTCCTGATATTCAGTCTCTGAATTTGAGAAAACAAAGTTAGGCCAATCCACAGAGGATAATTGTATTTTGCACAAGCTCTACGGGTTTTGCTTTCTCCCTCTTATCTGCTCAGGAGAGAAGATGAGCTCTGAGCAGACAGCGTTCTTTCATTTGTTCAGGAACTGCTGCAGGGGGGGAGGGCTGAGCAAGGAGCCAGGGAGCGTCTGCATGTTTACTCGGATAATTACATTACAACCAGTGGATTCTCTATACAGCACTTTTTTAATGACATATATTTAGAAAAGTGATTAAATACCCATTTTGGAGGATCCCACGTCAACATTAGATCATGGCAAAACCACTTTAAAATGATTTAAAACTGGCCTGTCAGCACCAGGATTCATACATGTTTCCCTTAATGTACTCTTGGTTTACTGGAATGGGCATCCTTAACATACAACAGGATACAAGGTCCCAGACCTTGTATCCTAAAGGAGTAGTTTGTTGCAGCACTGCAGAACAGCGTTGGAGAAAAGGTTTAAAACTAAATTGAAACAGCGAGTGTGCAAGCTTTGAGTGCATATTCTGTCTAAAGTGTGTTTTTGGGCTTAAAGGGTCTGTCTCGCTACAATGATTGGGTTTTAATTAAAAGATCTTTAAAAAACAAGCAGCTTTGCAATATATGTTCATTACAAATGTCCTATTGATTTTGAGTTAGCCCTGTTAGTAGTAGTACATCAGCTTCTCAAATCTCTATAGCAGCAGACCTGTTGATCTTTATCTCGCTGGCTGTCAGGTCTGAATGACTCATCAGCCTCTGAATACAGGTCAGAGCAGAGAGCCCCTCCCACACAGAATGCTTCTGTAGTGGAGGGAGGGGGAAGGCTCTAGCTTCTGTGTCTGTGCTGCCTGGATTAACCCTGTGTGTGCCTGCTTCCTCCTGTTCTTAACACAGATTGAGAGAGCAGAGGTGAGGCTGATCAATAGATGTGACAGCGTGACCCTGTGTGTTACTATAATCATGATGTGTCTGTGGAAAGCTTTTACTATTCTAATACATACAGATCGGGGGGCATGGAATGCTTCATGCTCTGCGGAACTATTGACACACCCTGAGTATAGTAACATTTTCACATCCTCCCCCTGTTTCGTTCTGACGGGGTTCTGTTTGTTCCCTGTGGGGTTGTGCAATTTGTATGCTGAGCGGGGGGTATAGGAACACTTGCTCCCCCCTGCTCTCCCATTAAAATACACACTTAACATCCTCTGGCTCCAAATCATAGATCAGCCCTCCCCTCTAGGGTCAAAACAATACGTTTATCCAGGACCTGAAAACAGACCTGGGCGGGAATACACGGGGTTTAACTCGGGAAAGCAAACCCCCCCCCCCCCCCCTGCGTAAAAAATTTTAGGGAGGAAGGCTGTCTGTGTGCTGGGGGGAAGGGGGGAAGAGGGAGGAGAAAGGGGAAACCCAAAAAACACGCCCCTAAAATTCCCAAACTCCCGGGCACAGAATAGGTTGAAACCCTTGTAAGGACAACCCCTTTTAAGTGTGGGGACCTAAGATTGATGGACTTTAGATTTAGGGAATTTAGAAAGAACTTTATTGTATTGAATTTTTTTTGTTTTTTATGGTGAATCCCCCTTTTCTTTTAAAATACCCTCATGAGTTTACTTGATTAAATGCTTTTCCAGTGCATATCCTGTGCAATGCATCAACCCTTGAACCCCATTAAGGTGCATACGGGCGTGAGAAATGTGTGCAAACTGCACTTTAGAAGCCCAAAACCTTGTTTCTAAATGGGCAAGTGACCAAAAACTGAGATCCATTCCAATCATTTTTTCTGCTAAATTTGAGCAAGCACTCTTTTGGGGTAAATGTTGGGGAGGATGGCAGCATGGAGGTGCAGGGACATGAGGCAGCTACCTGGGTGACAGTCAGAAAGAAGGATAGAGGGAAAAGTTTAAAGGGTGGGCCCAAGCCCTGATCTGGCAAATCCCAAACAAATTTTTTAAGATTGATGGATAAGGGGGTTGTCAGTTAAAAAATAGCACTGCAAACAGCAAACACTAGCCTTGATTACCCCGTAAGGGGGAATAGGAGGGCAGAGCGGGCTAACAAATGCTTGTAAATTGGGAAAACTCCATTATTAGGGGAACAGACAGCGCAATCTGTCAAAAAGCCCAAATTTCCCAACATACGTGGATCGGTTTGAAAATTTCGGGAAAGGGGTTGGTAAATCCAGCCCCAAGATACACATTTGGGACCAAAGGCAAAGTTTTGAGGTATAGAGTGCCCCCTTTAAAAAATATTTTAGGGACTTAGGCCAAAAGCTCAAGGGAAGGACCTCTAAAGTATAAATTTTTAGAAAAAGCCAAACCTTTTACCATGGGCCTCCCCAAGGAGGTCAGTAGGAGATTAGAGAGGGGAATAAGTAGCTCAAAATTGTGTAGGAAAGAGGGAATTTTGGTTTTTGGAAAAATGGGGTGCCCTTTTGTTTTTGTCTACAGACATATGGTAGGGCCCGGTTTTTTTTCCCAAAAAAAGGGAGGGTGCAGCTGAAAGGGGGCAATATTTAAAAAAAAGTTGGAGTTATGAAAACAAAGGGGCTTTGGGGGACAACTCCCCCCAAAGCGTGAAAATTTAAGATAGGGCTTGGGGGTAAAAATTTTAAATCAGGGGGGTTTTGGGGGGGAAAAGGGGTTAATTAAAAAGGGTCTTGGTAAAAAAAAAAAACAAAAAAACCCTTTTTTAAAATTTTTATGCTGACCAATCCAGGTCCCACCATTTTAAAATAAATAACTAGAAATTTTTTTTTCTGGAGAAAAAAAAAGACATATTTTGGGGGTTTGTGTTGAGCTTTATTAAACGACAAAGTTGAAATCGACACAGTTTTTAAGTTGATCGAAATTTTAGATCACAAAATTTTGGGTTTAAAAAAATTTTGCATCATCTTAAATTTAAAAACGCGGCAAATTTTGGTGTTTTGTCAATTTTGGGGGCCAGCAAATACTTTCCGAAAAATGAGCAAGGGGGAGAAAGTGTGTACGACGTCATAAATAGGGTGTGTAAAGGTTTTTCGATTGGGGGAAAAATCACATGACCTATTTAAAAAAACAGCCCTTCCTTTCACCCAGTGTCTCTCACTCTCAGAAACAGAAGGACGGGTCTCTGCTTGTGCCAAACAGCCCCCAGCGAAATTAAAAAAAATTTTTTCACAAGAAAGGGTCTACTGTTAGCTGGATCCTTACAACTTAGTTAGAAATTTGAGATTTTGGGAAAAATTTTATGTATTTTGTTAAGAATTTTTTAAAGGGGCATCTAAACCCCCTTTTAAAGTCCCCGGGGGGGAGGGGGGGGGGGGGCCACGGGTTTAACACAGACCCAAGGGTCTATAAAGAAACGGATTTAAAGGGTTTACCAAGACCCTTTGAGTAGACTTGCACGCAATACTTTTTTATTAACAGTTTTTCTATTTTAAAATTTCCTGGAAATTTGGGGAAAATCAACTTTATATTAGGATACACAACTTTTTTATAAAGCAGGTCCCCTTGTTAGGTGGGAAAACTTCCCCTTTAATTTTCATAACATTTCAGAAAAAGGGGGTTCAAATTTTTTTTTTTGCCTTTCCCCCTTTTTTCATTAACCCCCCCTTGCAGTTAAATTTTGAATCCAGCAATTTTTTTAGTCCGCACAGGTTGATAGGACCCAAAAAAACCCTTGGGATTTTTCCGAATACATTACAGATACGTGATTTTTGCCCCTTTTTCCCGCCAGATTTTTTTCATTGAGGGACCTTGCACTTTAAAAAGAAAAACAGCAATTTTGAAATCACCACAGGTTGAATTGGGAAAAGGGGCCAAAAAAAAAAAAAAAAAACCTTTTTTTAACCGAAACATTAAAAGGGTACGTTTTTTTTTGCCTTTTGCCAGTCTAGAATTTTTTGAAAGAGCCCCTTGCAGTTAAATTTGAATCCAGCCCCTTGTGTATTTTCCACAGGGGGAATTGATTTGGGGCCAAAAAATAAACCCTTTTTTTATCCGTAAAAAATTTCAGATACGGGTTTTTTTTCACTTTTGCCCAGTCCCGATTTGTTGAAAAGAGCCACCCTTTCATTAAATTTTTAATCCGCAATTGTATAGTTAAACCCCAAATGAATTGATAGGTGCCAAAAATTTCCTTTTTTTAAACCAATACATTACAGATACATGCTTTTTCACTTTGGGGCCTACAGCTTTTTTTCAAAGGGGGAACCCTTGGGAAATGAAATGTGAATACGCAATTTTGTAGTCACCACAGGGAATTGAAAGGGCCAAAAAAACCTTGAATTATCCAATACCTTTCCCGATACTTTTTTTCACTTTGGCGCCCGGGGCCCGCCCTTTTTTGATTGATCTACTTTGCAGTTAAATTTGAATAAAGCAATTTTGTAGTCACCAAAAGGTGAATTTTAAAAGGGGCCAAAAAAAACCCTTTTTTATCCAAAAACATTTCAGATACCTTGGTTTTTTTTACTTTGGCCCCAGCCAGCTTTTTTTATTTGATCTTAAATTTGCAAATTAAATGTTTAATACAGCAAAAAAAATTTTTTTTTTAGTCAAACCCCAAAAGGGGAATTAAAAGGGGCCCAAAAAAACCTTTTAATTTTCCAAATACATTTTTAGATACGTTTTTTTTTCACTTTTGGCCCCAAGGGCCCCCTTTGTTGTAGAAACTACTTTGCATTAATTTGAATCCAGCAATTTTTTTTTTGATTTTGAGGAAAAGCTGGATTTGCCCTCTTTTTTTAAAAAGAGACTTTTTCCCAAAAATCTTCCCTACCTTTTCAAAAATTTTTTTAAATTTCTGAACAATGAGTGGGAAAATTTAGGTGGTTTAGCGAGCAAAAGAGGGGGGGAGGACATGGAGGAAAGAAAGAAAAGGGCCCTTTTCCCGTCGGGAAAACAACAAAGCCCGCCCCGGATCGTAAAAAAATTTCAGGACCGTCCGGCCTGTCATCGCTGGGGCCCGGACCCTGGAATTTTCATTTAAAGAACAGTGTCGCCAATCGTCCGCAGTGGTTTAAGCAACCTGCATCCCCGCAGCTTAACTCCCCCGTCCTCCCCCCACGGGCCAAAAAAAGTCCCTCCCTCAGCAACCCACATTCTTTCCCAAAATTAAGCAGCCCCAAAAGTTAAAATCTTTTACCCAACCCCTTTGGGGTAATCCAATTTCTGAAGACCTCTTTTTTACAAAATGCGGTTTTGGGGGCAAAAGCATTTTAAAAGGGTCAAAAAAAAAAGGCCAAAGAGGGTGATTTCTCTGCTCGACGCCCCGTTTTTCGATGCCATCAAAGGAGGGGAAAGGGAAACCGGTTTTTTTGGCAAAAATCCCCGGCGGCGGGAACGCCCTTTCAGTCCCTCTTTTCTTTTTTCCCCAGCCCCCTGGATGCAGAATGTCAGGGCGACCAAGTCACCTGTGTTGTGAAAGGGTATGACGACAAATCGGATCCAACATGGGTTTTTTTTAGCAGAAATTTGGGTTGCAGCCTTCATCACTGGGGCAGGGGAAACGGGGGGTAGTTTCCCGTACGGGTTTTCCGCCACACAAAAAGGGAGTGGGCGTCGCAGAAGTCCACGATATGATTCCGGGCCAGGCCGACGGGTCAGCGCAAAACCCGCTCCTCACTTATTGCCGTCGAAAAGGTCCAGGACCTCTCAAGTCTGGGACTTCTTGAGCAAGCACTGATTCACCCAGCGATATCAAATGCCGCCTTTGCCGTAAACGCATAATAGAGCAAGAACCTAAGGTGGTTAAACCACCACCAACAGTCTATCACTGCAGCAAATGCATGAGTTGAACATGGATGAGGCAACAACTTACGGCCCCGTTGCCCAAAAAAGGCCAGACCGACGCTTGGACTCCAACCACTGTCACACCCTCTGTCCCTCCCCTCCGCCTCGCCTCCTCCACCCGCCACACCAAGCGTTCCTCAGCGCCCATGTCCTCTCAGAGTCAAGAACAGGGATCAGCCTCCACTTCCAGCCTCCACCGTTCACCCGAGTACCACCACATCACCAGAAGAACCATCCTACCCCTACTCCTACCCGCCAGTTTTGACGACCTGCAACATACAGCGGTCAGATCTAGCAGCCAGCCTTCCTTCTCCAGGTTTGGGTGATCAGAAGAAACACATAGAAAACCCGAAACCACCCAAAGCAAAAGCCTGAATGTCGGCATGGGCCAGGCTTTTGGCCGTGGAAATGTTGCCTTTCCGTCTGGTGGACACATGATGGTTCCGCCAACGGCATGGCCCTTGCCTGTATCCCACTCAATAACCAATGCCCGAGCAGGCATTTCTTTTTTATTTCTATGCCAGAAAGCGTCCCAGCCCTGCCAGCCACGTGTCAATCTAAAATTTCAAGCGCGTTGTTCAGCATCCTGTGGCCGGAAAAGTCCATCTGACCACCGACGATAATGGACTATTAAGCACTGCCAATGCCGCTATATCCTGGTGACAGCTCACGTGAGCTGGGTAGGATGTCTCTGGGGTGACGTGGCTCTAGGCTATCGGTCGCACGCTCTTCAAAACCGCAGGATGGTGCAGGGTTTCTTCCCCCAACGTCCCATCTGGTGCATCACGTTCCCACGAGAAACCATGGCCGTGTTGAAATTATCTTTCTTGTAGACCGTTCCCCACACAGGTCAGGAGCTGTGGACGGTCTCCGCAACGATACCGAGCGCTGGCTGGGTGACAAGAACCTTGTGCCAGGCAAGGTGGTGTGCGATAACGGGCGAAATCTGCTGGCCGCCCTTAAGATCGGTAGGCTGGAGCACATCCCTTGCCTGGCACATGTCATGAACCTTGTCGTCCAGAAATTTTCTAAAGAGCTACCCGGGTCTGGACTGCCTGCTGAGGAAGCTCGAAGTCTGAGTTCGCACTTCCGCCGATCTCCACCCTGCTTCGTCCCGCCTGGCTGCGTTGCAGCGTCAGCTCGGCCTCCCCGTCAACCGTCTCATTGTTGACGTGGCAACACGCTGGAATTCCACCCTCCACATGCTCCACGATTGTGGCAGCAGCGCAATGCCATTACGCAGTACGAAGTGACACATGGCCTGACAAGCAGCGGTGCGGACCTCGGGTGTTGACCACCGAGAGTGGAGGCAGGTGAAAGAGCTCTGCAACCATCCTTGCCAGTTTTGAAGAAGCCACCAAAATGGTCAGTGCGGACAATGCCCTTGTCAGCATGAGCATTGTGGTGATCTTTATTCTGGAACGATCTTTGGGACACTCTGAAACAACAGGTCCCGCCAGCGACGGAGGAGAACGGACACAGATGCGGACACGGAGCCTTCTCTCCGTCAAATCCACAAGGCCCACAGTTTCACAATTTCATCGGTCTTCATTAGGCAGTGGTTCGGGTCCAGAGCTATGCAAGGTGGCGCATCAGCTCTCAGGGTGCATCATCCCCAGGCAAGTCAGGGCTGTGTTGAAGCTGTGCCGGAGGCAGCGGAGGGAGGAGAGGTATTCCTAAGACACCGATGTTACCGACGTCCCTGCCTTGGCAAGAGGTTGGCGCGAATTTGAGGCGGAGGAGAAGGTGAGGAAGATCAGTTTGCTAGTGCCCCTCGACCCAGAGGCTTGGGAAATCAAGGCTCCATCTCTCACATGAGTGCTTGGATGCTCCATTTCCTCCAACATGATCCTCGCATTAAGGCCATCAAAATGAACAACAGTTACTGGGTGGCCACCCTCCTGATCCCCGGTACAAAACAAAAAATCAGCACTCCTTCCACCCACCCAAATAGAGAGTAAAATGCAGGAAATGGAGACCTTCTGATTGATCAACTGGAGACATCTGTTGCGTCTGCTTCACGTTCCCAAATGTCACGGGGGAACAACATCAGCGACGTGACAGCATAGAGTGCCAAGTAGCGCAAGCGGCAGCAGCAGGCAAGGTGGCAGAAGCCTAAATGGGTGACCTCTGGCAATCTTTTTTACCACCTCACCAACGCATGCAAGTCAGGGCACACATCCAACACAGAGAGATCAGCTTAAGATCATGGTGCACGACTATCTGCGTTCCTCAACACCGATGTTTTTGATGTGTTCCGGACCCAATAGACTTCTGGGGATCCAAAATGGACGAATGGCCCAGACTGCTCGTCAACGCCATAGAATGTGTTGTCCTGGCCGCAGCAGCCAGGCGTCATATCTGTAGCTGGGGACCTTCAGCACCAGCTGAGAGGAGTCAGTAACTGACAAACGCATCCGGCTATTCCACAGATAATGTGGATCGTTTGACTTTCATCAGATGAATCAGGCATGGATACTCTGATGATGTTAGTGGCCCCCAATTGCCTGAGGTCACCGATTTATTGCCAGTCTACTTTCACATTCCTTTTCAAACAGAAATGGTCCCACTTGAGAAACTCTTTTTTAAAATTAATCATTTCTTACTGCAATTTTTATTCTCTTTTCCCAACAGTTTCAATTTTTGCTGGTTTTGCTGTGAGGAAGAACTGTAAAAGACAGCAAGGTTTCATGACAAACCGTATTCCATTTTACTCACTTTATCTTAAGAAGTTTTCTGCATAGTCAATGCTTTTTGAGGTCATGTTTGCTGTGAGATACATCAATAATATGCATGGTCCTTTGAACAAAATGTGACTTCAATGGCATTTCTCCCTCACAATTTTTTAATAGTGGCAGAGAAGTCATATATAAATTTTTTGGGGTCATGTATTGCTAGTTAGATGACAGCTATAATGATGGTCCTTTGGAACAGAAATGTGGCTTCTAAGTGCATTTCTCCCTCACAATTTTTATTAGTGCTGAGCATCATATTTAAGTAATTGTTTTGGGGTCAAGTAGCTGTGAGATACAGCAATAATCAGGTCCTTTGTAACAGAATTGTGGCTTCTAATGGCATTTCTCCCTCCACAATTTTAACAGTGCTGAGATATTCATTTTTTATAAATTTTTTTGGGTCATGCTGCTTTTAGAAATGCTCGCAATGACTAAGTGCCTAGATATTGTGAAATGTTGTTTCTTACAGACATTTGTTCTTCACAATTGACCAAAGTGTGCTCAATGGTTCATTGCTTTAATTTTTGGGGGCATTTTGCTGTTGAAACAATGCCGTATACAACAGGTTCCTATTCAAAAAAATGTTGTTTCTTTCTAACAGAACATTTGTTCTTCCACAATTGACCAAAGTTGGACTCAAGTGTCAATGCTTTAATTTTTGGGGGCATTTTGCTGTGACATGCAGCTATACTAACCTACAGGTCCTATCTAAAAAATTTTGTTTCTAACCGACATTTGTTCCATCACAATTGTCAGTAGTGGCTCAAGGGTGATGGTGCTGTCAGAAACAGGAATAGGTAGACACCAGTTAATGAACATATTGCAAAATGACTGTGTTTTTTGTTGCAAGATCTTAAACATAGCTATAATCCCTGATATTGAGACAACCCATTTAATACAATGAAAAAAAAGAGAAACAGACATGGTGGGATTCCATCCATATTTTAAAAAATGTGATTTTCTCTAGAATTAAAGTACTAAAAAAACTTGGCATGTACGAAAATAGCAGTTAAAAAAAAAATTCCTCTGATTGTACAAGGTGAGGTACAGGAAAACTTGACCCAAGTAGTAATTCAGGAGGACATGGAGTATTGAGCACGGACAGAGAACAAAGTACAGAGACCATTTCCTCCAGCACGTTTGAGTAATATGAAGAAAAAGAATCAAGATAAACGGCACCTGGTTTAACATGAGCGTTAACCACCCAGTATTTTCCAAGTGAAGCTCAATTGATCCCCACTCATAACGAGGTGTCAGTATTGACTGTGTACAGAGGAAGGCTGGAGTACTCACACACTTCCGCTTCCGCACTCGTGCTTCAGCACGAGCCGTTTTCGTTGCTAGTAGTCTTCATCAGGGCAGTTTAACCTGCGTGTTTTAATAGATGACCGACTCTCCGCCTGGGCTTTCAACCGCACCCACCCCACTGTAACTCCGGCCCAGGTTCATGCTGTTGCCCAGGACAGGTAGTCAATGTCCAGTTAAGCAATAAATGTTGGTTGAAAGACTCCTTTTTCCCCGTCACTTATTTTAAATGTGGGGGTCATGCAGGTTTTGGGGCTCATGCAGTGGGCCCAGGACAGGTAATAAGTCAATGTCCAGTTCAACTAAGAATGGTGTTGAAAGACCCATTTTTTCGGCACTTTTTTTAAATGTGGGGGGTCATGCAGTTTTTGGGGCTCTGCAGGCTGTGCCCAGACAGGTAAGTCAATGTCCAGTTCCAACTAAAATGGTGTTGAAAGACTCCTTTTTTTTCCGGCACTGTTTAAATGGGGGGTCATGCAGGTTTGGGGCTCAGCTGTGCCCAGGACAGTGTATGAAGTCAATGTCCAGTTCAACTAAAATGGTGTGTTTGAAAGACTCCTTTTCTCCGGCACTTTTTAAATGTGGGGGTCATGCAGTTTGGTTCTCATGCTGTGGCCAGACAGGTTTAGTCATGTCCAGTGAAAACTAAAAAGGTGTGGTTGAAAGAACTCCATTTTGTCCGTCACATTATTAAATGTGGGGGTCAGCAGGTTTGGGGCTCATGCTGTGCCCATGGACAGGTATAGTCAATGTCCAGTACAACTAAAATGGTTGTTTTGAAAGACTTCCTTTTTCCGGCACTTTTGTAAATGTTGGGGGTCCATGCAGGTTTTGGGCTCATGGCTGCGTTCCAGGACAGGGATAATCCAAAATGTCCAGTTCAAGTAACATGAAGGTTTCAACCAATCATACGCCTTCTGGCACTTATAATTGTGGGTGATGCATTTTTAAGGGTCATCTGTGGTACAAGACAGGGATAAGTGAAGGCTTTGACTTTTTTTCTGTTGACTTTTATAACCTAAGTGTGTTGCTAAGAGTAGCACTATCCATTTGACTGTTGTGTGTTAATGACAGCTTCTCCAGCCTTGTTTGGTGTGTAATAAGTGAAGAGTGTTGTTGCTCTCCCATTAGACTTTAATGTCATCGCGCAAATGCGATGCTCACTATCGTAAAAACCGTTACGCGATAGCGTCCGACTATACGACTATCGATCGATCTCGATAGCCAACGCAATCGCTCAACACTATTACAATCTAAAGCCTTGATAACAGAGTGGGAAACGGAATTAATAGACAGCTCATTGCATCTGATGAAAATCCTGCTAAAAGAGGAAAATAAGACATTAGAGAGTACATCAATAACATTAAATAATTTGATAGAACAGGCCCTGAAATTTAAAGGGGACCTAAATTTTGCTAGAAGAGAGCAGAATTTACAACCTTCAATAGAGAGATATCAAGCAGAATTAAAAACCCGTAAGAGAAAACAATACTTAAGGGATCAGCAGGAATTTAAAGAAGGTAAAGCATATTGTTTTTTAAGATCAAAAGGGACCACGCCCAAAGAAGTAGTTACATCAGAAGTAGAGTCATCAGACAACTCCCAAGTATCAAGTGCACCCCCAACCCGTAGAAGGGTTAGACCGAGGGGTAGGTGGACAAAAAAATGGAGTCAGTACCAAAATCATGGTGAAAGGGGAGAGCATTTGAATTATTATGCTCCCTCCTCATCATCTGGCAACTCCAATATACCTTCTTTTTTAGAAAGGAGGGGAGGCCGACCGTGTGGCCTCCGACAAAGACCAACATAGAGATTCAGGATCAGCATCAAATAGTTAACTTCTCAGAATTTTAACTAATACAGAATTGACAGTATTACAGAAGGGTCTAACCTTTGTCCCAACCACCAAATTTGATGATTTCACATGGATTAAGGATATACATCTGTCTGCACGAAAATTGAAATGGCACAAGTTTTATAAATTACAGAATCAGCTGGAGAGTCAACAATTAGGTGTAACATCACAAGATCTAGAGAGTATATGTATATTGGAGTCATTAGCGAGTGAAGATGAAAGCCTAAAGGGACAAGCAGATTTAAAACCCAAGAGTAGGAGAATGCCTCCAAATCAATAAGAAACTCCAGAGATTGATTTGTTTGTGAGGGCAGTACCTAAAGAATTACAGTGCCTACAGGATAAAAAACTTTAGGTACCGTAATAATCTCACTAAGGAAGAACACAAGGCTCTATCATCTTTGGAACAAGACAAAACTTTAGTAATTAAACCTTCAGATAAGGGGGGAAATATTGTCACTCTCAATCATGACAAGTATAATAAAATGTGTAAGGACCTTTCAAAGGATAAGACATGTTAAACCACTTTATTGAAGGATCCTACAAAGATGTACATCAATGAATTAGAACAGATACTTGTGGAGGGATTAGAAGAAGGAGAACTAATTTCAGAAATGGAATTTAAATTTATGATGCCAACCGCTCCACAAGTACCCACATTTTATGCAGTACCCAAGATACACAAGGGCCTCTCCCCTTTAAAGGGGAGGCCAATAGTATCTGGAGTGGGTTCTATCACACAAAATGTGGGTATTTATGTGGACCGTATATTGCAGAAATTTGTAGTAGATTTACCATCTTATATACGGGACACATCAGATCTCCTCAGAAGACTAGAAGGGATTACAGTTAATGACAACGTTTGGTTGACATCTATAGATGAAGAGTCCTTATATAGCAATATTCCACGTATACTATAGGCATTAGGGCAGTGTAACATTTTCTTTCCTCAAGAAGCGTACAGTACCTAGAACATAATACGTTTGTGGTAAAATTGCTGGCATTTATACTAAAGCACAATTATTTTGTGTTTGGCAGCAAGACCTTCCACCAGCTCAGGGGCACAGCAATGGGGAGCCCGTGTGCTCCCACATATGCAAAGTTGTTCCTCTGCTGGTGGGAGGCCACATTGGTGTCACAACCAGAGGATGACCAATGGCCTCCCCAGATTTTATTCTGGCGAAGGTTCATAGATGACATCTTTATCCTTTGGGAGGGCAGTAAAAGTGCCTTTGAAGATTTTGTGGCACAATTGAACACAAATGAAATTGGTATGCGCTTCACATTCAATATACAGGAGAAATGTTTGCCGTTTTTAGATGTCTTGATTAGTAAAGATCATTATGGTAATGTTCAGACTGACATCTATAGCCACAAATAGCCTTTTGCATTGGGACAGTCATTACCAACAATCATTAAAACGGGGAATCCGCAAAGGACAATTCCTGCAAGTAAGAAGAAACTGCTCGAAAGATAGTGACTTTAGAAGGCAAGCATATGCACTGAAAGATTGATTTCTCAATAGAGGATACCTGATGAACATTCTAGAGTCAGCATACCAACAAACCAAGAGAAGTGAAAGGGTTAGATTGCGCTAAACACATACCGGCCTTAACAAAACTGAAAAGAGAGCATGAATAGTGGCAACATATGATGACAGGAATGTTGAGGTCATAGGGATCCTCAAGAAATATTGGGGATTATTACAACTTGATATGGAGATCGCGGATTATATACCACAATACCCCATGGTAACATACCAGAGAGGAAGATCTATCAAAGATAGATTAGTGCATAGTCACTATATAAATCCATCTATCCAAAAGACCACCTGGCTGGATAGAAGACCTATGGGAATGCATAGGTGTGGACAGGGGTGTGTAGCCTGACCCTATATTCAATAGGGAAAGGTCTTTATGAGTGCACACAACAGAAAGCAGTTCTTTATACTGGAGTTTGCAAACTGTAGAACAGAAGGAGTGGTATATTTAGGCACATGTCCATTCGATTATGTGGGGGAAACCAAAAACGGGCTTTTAGACGAAGAGTGGGAGAACATTTGGGTGATACTCGCCATAAACGAGACACCCCCTTAGCACTATAATATATGAAAAAACTTTGAGATTCTTGGTCCGCATGTTTTTGGCCAAAAAATGCTCAAGCCACCCCCGGCTTACAACGGGATCTCAGTTGGGTGGTCCTACTCTATATTATCTCTCACCTGGGTCAACTTCAGACCTCTCACTGTGCCAAACGGCCTCCAAAATGCAGAGAGAAAAATAAAAAAAGCACCAACCATTGCTATAACAGCCTGTGGAGGTGGGCGGTGCAGGAAACCAAAATGGAGGTATCTACTTCTCCTTATATAGTTTAAAAGCAAATATGTGCCAAATACAACGTATAGTCCTGCACAGAAAAACATTTCTGAAAAAAAACACTGCGAACCTGGGTGCCACTGGCATGGCTGCGGCACATATACATATGTCCACAGTCCAATACCAGTGGCACACCACTGCAAAAAGGGCAAAAAAAACACATGGAAATCTCCAAAGGAGCATTTTATGCTATCTACAATATATGAAAAAACTTTGAGATTCTTGGTCCGCATGTTTTTGGCCAAAAAATGCTCAAGCCACCCCCGGCTTCTGCCCCCTGTAGCCACGTAGTAGCCCCCTGTAGCCTATGATGCCCCCGTAGCCAGTGATGTCTCCGTACCCAGGCGATGCCCCCCTGTAGCCAGGTGATGCCCCTGTGGCCAGGTGATGCCCCCTTGTAGCCAGTGATGCACCCCTTGTAGCCAGTAGATGCCCCCTGTATCCAGTGATGCCCCTCTGTAGCCAGTGGTTCCCCCCTGTAGCCAGTGATGCCCCCTGTAGCCAGTGATGCCCCCTGTAGCCAGTGATGCCCCCTGTAGCCAGTGATGCCCCTGTAGTCAGTGATGCCCCCCTGTAGTCAGTAGATGCCCCCCTGTAGCCAGTAGATGCCCCCCTGTAGCCAGTGATGCTGCCCTGTAGCCAATTATGCCCCCTGTAGCCAGTGATGCCCCCCTGTAGCCAGTGATGCCCCCCTGTAGCCAGTGATGCCCCCCTGTAGCCAGTGATGCCCTTCTGTAGCCAGTGATGCCCCTGTAGCCAGTGATGCTCCCTGTAGCCAGTTATGCCCCCTGTAGCCAGTGATGCCCCCCTGTGGCCAGTGATGCCCCCCTGTAGCCAGTGATGCCCCCTGTAGCCAGTGATGCCCCTCTGTAGCCAGTGATGCCCCCATTGTAGCCAGTGATGCCCCTCTGTAGCCAGTTATGCCCCCTGTAGCCAGTGATGCCCCTCTGTAGCCAGTGATGCCCCTCTGTAGCCAGTGATGCCCCCATTGTAGCCAGTGATGCCCCCATTGTAGCCAGTGATGCCCCCTGTAGCCAGTGATGCCCCCCCTTGTAGCCAGTACATGCCCCCCTGTAGCCAGTACATGCCCCCATTGTAGCCAGTGATGCCCCCATTGTAGCAGTGATGCCCCCTGTAGCCAGTGATGCCCCCTGTAGCCAGTGATGTCCCCCTGTAGCCAGTTATGCCTCCATTGTAGCCAGTGATGCCCTTCTGTAGCCAGTGATGCCCCCATTGTAGCCAGTGATGCCCCCATTGTAGCCAGTACATGCCCCCATTGTAGCCAGTGATGCCCCCATTGTAGCCAGTGATGCCCCCTGTAGCCAATACATGCCCACATTGTAGCCAGTGATGCCCCTCTGTAGCCAGTGAGGCCCCCATTGTAGCCAGTGAGGCCCCCATTGTAGCCAGTGATGCCCCCCTGTAGCCAGTACATGCCCCAATTGTAGCCAGTGATGCCCCCATTGTAGCCAGTGATGCCCCCTGTAGCCAGTACATTCCCCCCTTGTAGCCAGTGATGCCCCCTGTAGCCAGTGATGCCCCCTGTAGCCAGTGATGCCCCCATTGTAGCCAGTGATGCCCCCATTGTAGCCAGTGATGCCCCCATTGTAGCCAGTGATGCCCCCCTGTAGCCAGTGATGCCCCTCTGTAGCCAGTGATGCCCCTCTGTAGCCAGTGATGCCCCCATTGTAGCCAGTGATGCCCCCCTGTAGCCAGTACATGCCCCCATTGTAGCCAGTGATGCCCCCTGTAGCCAGTGATGCCCCCATTGTAGCCAGTGATGCACCCTGTAGCCAGTACATGCCCCCATTGTAGCCAGTGATGCCCCCTGTAGCCAGTACATGCCCCCTGTAGCCAGTGATGCCCCCATTGTAGCCAGTGTTGCCCCCATTGTAGCCAGTGATGCCCCCTTTTGCCAGTGATTCCCCCATTGTAGCCAGTGATGCCCCCATTGTAGCCAGTGATGCCCCCTGTAGCCAGTGATGCCCCATTTTAGCCAGTGATGCCTCCCTTGTATCCAGTGTATGCCCCCATTGTAGCCCATGATGCCCCCATTGTAGCCAGTAGATCCCCCCTGTAGCTAATTATAAAATAACAAAAAATTACTCACCTGACCACGGTCCGTGCGTCCAGTTCCGAGAGCTGCTGAGCGGTGTAAGCGGCGTGACGTCATCACGCTGCTGACGCTGCACGCAGCTCCCAGGGATCTCCGCGGCGGCACACCTGCCAGCCGCGGAGCTCGAGCGTCGCAGGCGGCGCGGTAAAAGCGGTGCGCCCCCTGCGACGCTGTGTCTGTCTCGGCGCTCAGTGAGCGCTGATAAATAGAGGAGAGGAGGCAAGACGGTAACGATCCATCCCGCCTCCTCCCTACAGGAGCAGCTGCTGGCTCTGCGCGACTGTTATAAAACAGTCGCGCAGAGTCAGGGGCGATCCTCCGGGCGGGCGAGGCAGGCGGTGCCCCCCTCGGGTGACCGTAGCCTCGGTGCCCCGGGCAATCGCACGCCCCGCCCGCCCCTAGGAACGGCCCTGCCGCAAGGACTCAATGAATCGATGTACTTTAGCTATTTACAACAATGTCAATTATAGTAAATAGCTAATCTTTAATTTGTTGCCTCTTATAATTGGATCCACAGTGGAATTTCTATTTAAAGAATAACTGACCAATTGGGTCTTAACCTGGGTGTATAGGACCCATAATTAATCATCATGTCGGGCGAATATTCACATGGGTTAATCATAAAAATCATGTGGAACGTCTGATCACAAGCCCCGGTATTCAATATTGGCTAACTCTGACAGTCCCCTCTGATATAATTCAGCTCTTTTGGTAACACATAGGCTTTTAATGGCATGATACCTATGGAATCGATGATATTTTCTTTTTATTTTGTATAAAATTAGCCTTTAATGGGGTAAAGAGTATATAAAACGGTGGCTGATTCGCTTATAGTGTTTTAAGCTGACATTGTATAAATAAACTGAATCCCCAAAGCGCTTGGCGTGATCGATATATGGGCAGTCATTTCCTGCACAGGCGCAGATCAGTATTAAGAGCGCCGTGAGAATCGGAGGTTGAAGGTAAACACCCGGCGTATGAGCAGTGAATGCTGCACAGGCGCAGAGCCGCATTCAGAACATCGCGAGATTCGGATGTTATTGCTAACATCCGGCTCACGAACTTCCGGACCTGCATGGAGGACGCCGAGGGACGTGGGTAGTACCGGGAACATGCGGGGAGTATGTATAGCACAGAATCAAGCGTCAGTATCAGGTGGGGAATAAAATATTCATGTGTTGGGGTTGGCCAAGCTATAAAGAGAGATGGGTCACATAAATCCCGCTTCCCTATCATCTTGAGTGCCGCATTTTTCATTTCAGGAACTTCCAGACATGGCACATTATGCCATTGGAATCAGATAAGTATCATTTACCTACACATATTAGTTCATGTATGTGATTTCTCAGTATTATTCTCAGTATACACATTTCAATCCCCTGATGAACCCAAGCACTAGGGGGGAAACCCGTCGGGAATACTGAGATTTGGAAGGGAACACTGAGACGAATATTGACATAATTGAGTGCATGGTGTATGGAATTTAAAGGAGGATATTGATTAACATATGGAATCAGGCTCATTGAGTCCTTGCGGGCTACTAGATTGTAACCTATGAATCCATTGGGTTTCTTTACATAGTATCCTATTATTCAGATCACCTCCTCTTAGAGACGGTCTGATAATTTCAATAATGGTAAATTTAAGTGAGCTACTGTCACCATTGTGGCATTCATGCACGTGTCGTGCTAAGGGGGTGTCTCGTTTATGGCGAATATCGCCCAAATGTTCTCCCACTCTTCGTCTAAAGGCCCGTTTGGTTTTCCCCACGTAATCTAATGGACATCTAGTGCACGTGCATAAGAATACCACTCCTTCCCCAACTATCAAAATATCTCCTTTATTGTTTGTTTAATGTGTAGCACGTAAACATAGGGGTGTATTAGTTAGTATTTTTTAACAAGGATAAATAAAAGGCATATTTTAGAGGAATTTTTGTTACTTGCAGTGATATGGTGAATAACTATCTGCCTTACACGCAGAAATTTTTGAAGTTTGAAAATTGCTAATTTTTCAAAATTTTCATGATATTTTGATATTTTTCAAACATAAACAAGGATTGCATGGACCAAAATTTCTTACTAACTTAAAGCACAATGTGTCATGAGAAAACAATCTCTGAATCACTTGGATAGATAAGTGTCAAAAAGTTATTCTCACATAAAGTGACATGTCAGATTTTAAAACCGGGGCTCTGTCAGGAAGGCCAAAACTGGTTCCGACGGTAAGGGGTTAATTAATTGCCTGTCTAGTGAAGTGGTGTGTCTCGCAACATGTCCTTTCCCAAATAATTCAGTTACGCTGATGAATCTGTGATGATATGGGGGACATTTTAAGTGTAGTCGTGCATATGTGCGGCAGTGAACACAAGTAACGCATGCACTAGACGTACTGAGGAGCGGGTAAACTCTGGCTCACATAGATTGTAAACTCGCATATGCACGGAAGAGAAAGCTAGTAGTGCATGCGCAGTAGCAACTTTAGGACGTGCTGGGGAGTTAGAAGAATATTGGTAGCTCCCATTCACCGTTACATATGAACAAGATAAATAATATAATGGTAAGGTTGCTGTCTCAGCAACTTGGTTTTCAACAGATAGTGTTAGGCATAGCCAGGTAGTTCAGAGCGTAACTAGAGAAGCCCCCGGTGGGCCCCCCCGAGCCCCGGAGGCAGTGCCGCCGCTCCCCGGGGCCCGGCCGCGCATCCGGTCTCTGAACGCCCGGACCCGCGTCCCGAGCGCCCAGAGACCGGCCCGGGAGTTGAGGAATAATGTCCTCCATTCCCGGTGTCAGCGGAGCACAGCGCCACTTGCGCTGCGCTCCGCTGATCTCCCTGGCAGGCTGAAAGTGTCAGGCCTTCAGCCTGCCGGGGCGCCGGCCCCTACTGCTCATGTAGGCGGCCGGCGGGGAGATCGGAGCGGCCTGGAGCCGGAGCCAGGTAAGTGTCTGTTTTTTGTTTTTGTTTGTTTTTTTTAAACTACCTAGGGGGGCCCTGCTACATTAAGGGGTCCTGACTAACAAAGGGGGCCCTGGCTGTCTAAAGGGGGGCCCTGGCTACCTAAAGGGGAGCCCTGACTACCTAAAGGGGGGCCCTGACTACCTAAAGGGGGGCCCTGACTACCTAAATACTAAAGGGGGCCCTGAATATAAGGGGGGCCCTGACTACCTAAAGGGAGTCCCTGGCTAACTAAGGGGGGCCCTGACTACATAAAGGGACACCTGGTTGCTTAAAGGGTGGCCCTGAATAACAAAGGGGCCCCATGTTACATAAAGGGGGCCCTGACTACATAAAGGGGGTCCTGACTAACAAAGGGTGGCCCTGGTTATATAAAGTGGGGCCCTGACTACCTAAATACTAAAGGGGGCCCTGAATACCTGCACACTAGCTAAAGAGTGGGCCCTGACTTCCTGCACACTAGCTAAAGGAGGCCCCTCACTACCTGTATACTACCTAAAAGAGACCCCTAACTGCCTGTATACTAGCTAAAGGAGGCCTTAACTGCATGTAGGGGTCCCTAACTGCTTGAAGCCTATATAAAGGGGACCCTAACTACCTACAGCTTACCTAACTGGGGGCAACCACCTACCTACAGCCTAACTAATTGGGACTCACCAACACCTACCTACAGCCTACCTAACTGGGGTCCACCAACCTAACTGTAGCCTATTAACTTGCCTAACTGGGGCCTGCTTATCTAACTGTGGCTAGGTACCCACCAACCTACCTGGGGCTGGGCTTCCAACTTATACAGCGCGGGTCTACCTACCTAAAGAGGGCCTATCTAGTTACCTGGGGCCTTTCCCATTTGCCTACGTACCTGGTAATATAATTGAGAGGGCAGCAGCCCATACTTGTAGCATTATCTCCAGGGGGGTTAGTCCTCTCCCCACCCTCCAACCCCTTAGGATACTAGGCCTCTAAGTTATGGCTTGTATCTGCTCTCCCACCCCTGGGAAGCTGTACAGAGGTGGGAATAGGTAAAGAGATGCTGGAAAATTGAGGATTCTAAGATATTTGTGTGTAATTTCTGCAGGGATGAGTGGTGGCCGGGACAAGTCATCATGGTGGTGTGGAACGGATGCAGAAGAAAAGGGAATAAGAACAACTCATGAGAGAAGAGAACGACTCATCAGATAAGACGTCTCCGGTGAGTCCCTGACTTCAGGGATTATTTTACTTCTATATTGGATCAGTGCTGTATTCACTGTAATGTAATGTGATGTGACCTGAGCTGGTGTCTGACCTCTATGTCGTCTCCATATGGTGGTGTAGGTTATACCTGAGCTGGTGTCTGACCACTATGTGGTCTCTATATGATGGTGTTGTAGGTTATACCTGAGCTGGTGTCTGACCACTATGTAATCTCTATATGGCGGTGTTGTAGGTTATACCTGAGCTGGTGTCGGACCACTATGTGGTCTCTATATGGCGGTGTTGTAGGTTATACCTGAGCTGGTGTCTGACCACTATGTGGTCTCTATATGATGGTGTTGTAGGTTATACCTGAGCTAGTGTCTGACCACTATGTGGTCTCTATATGGCGGTGTTGTAGGTTATACCTGAGCTGGTGTCTGACCTCTATGTGGTCTCTATATGGCGGTGTTGTAGGTTATACCTGAGCTGGTGTCTGACCTCTATGTGGTTTCTATATGGTGGTGGTGTAGGTTATATCTGAGCTGGTGTTGGACCTCTATGTGGTCTCTATATGGCGGTGTTGTATGTTATACCTGAGCTGGTGTCTTACCTCTATGTAGTTTCTATATGGTAGTTTTGTAGGTTATACCTGAGCTGGTGTTGGACCTCTATGTGGTCTCTATATGGCGGTGTTGTAGGTTATACCTGAGCTGGTGTCTGATTTCTATGTGAAAAAACACATGGAAATCTCCAAAGAAGCATTTTATGCTATCTACAATATATGAAAAAACTTTGAGATTCTTGGTCCGCATGTTTTTGGCCAAAAAATGCTCAAGCCACTCCCGGCTTACAACGAGATCTCAGTTGGGTGGTCCTACTCTATATTATCTCTCACCTGGGTCAACTTCAGACCTCTAGATACCTCCATTTTGGTTTCCTGCACCCGCCCACCTCCACAGGCTGTTATATCAAGGTACTATGCTCTGAAAGGTTGGTGCTTTTTTTATTTTTCTCTCTGCATTTTGGAGGCCATTTGGCACAGTGAGAGGTCTGAAGTTGACCCAGGTGAGAGATAATATAGAGTATGACCACCCAACTGAGATCCCGTTGTAAGCCGGGGGTAGCTTGAGCATTTTTTGGCCAAAAACATGTGGACCAAGAATCTCAAAGTGATTTCTATGTGGTCTCTCTATGGTGGTGCTTTAGGTTATACCTGAGCTGGTGTCTGACCTCTATGTGGTCTCTATATGGCAGTGTTGTAGGTTATACCTGAGCTGGTGTCTGACCTCTATGTGGTATCTATATGGCGGTGTTGTAGGTTATACCTGAGCTGGTGTCTGACCTCTATGTGGTCTTTATAGGGCAGTGTTGTAGGTTATACCTGAGCTAGTGTCTTATCTCTGTGGTCTCTATATGGCGGTGTTGTAGGTTATACCTGAGCTGGTGTTTGATCTCTATGTGGTCTCTATATGGAGGTGTTGTAGGTTACACCTGAGCTGGTGTTGGCCCTCTATATGGCAGTGTTGTAGGTTATATCGGCATGGGTATAGTGGCAGTGTACATGTGTCCCTGATTGTAAAAGTGAGGGAACAACTGACCCTGTGATAGGAGTTAGACTTTCTTTCTTGCTGGTGTTTATTTTAGAAGGTGGTGAGGTGCGTGACCAAGGGAAACATGGAGGGAGATATTGTATGTGGGCTGGTGGTGGGGGATATGGATGGAGCTACTTAGCCCTGTGTCTATGATATGTTAGACTGACAAATGTGTGACTACATTGTACTACACCATACAGTTCTGTTTTGTGGTAAAATGGGCACATTTACGTCAGAGAGGCCGGTAATATTTTCATGTACAGTAGGGTGGGCCCCCGAGATCAATTACCCTGTGGGCCCCAGACCTCCCAGTCCGACACTGCCTGGGTCTCATACCAAACTTTTGGATGGGCCTTCCCCACTATGAACATTTACTGGGACCTCTTAAGACATGCAGTTACTGGATAATACAAGGAGTGAATAGCTCACTCTACCTATCGCCATCATACTGCTGCCAGACAGACAACACTATACCAAGACCAACATTACCAATACCGCTACTACATATGGACCTAATTATACCGCCATAACACGACCACAAATCACCAACAAATAGTGACTGAATAATACCCCTATACTATTACTGGATAAAGATCAATATTACCACCATATAGTGGTATATATCAGTGTACACAGGTGTCCTACAGACTGTATATTACCACCATACAGTGGCCATATACTGGTAGATAAGTGTACATAGGCTCTGCAGACATATAAGTTATTACTTCGTTGTTACATCTTGTGATTCACAGGTGATGTTTCTCTGATGAGTCGGTTGACTTTCCCTTTTGTTCTGCAGCTGCTCCAGACCACCATGACGACTTCTCCCGGCCGCCACTCGTCCCTGCAGATTTGGACACAAATATCTTAAAATCCTCATTTTTCCAGCACCTCACACCCTGCCCCCCCACTTCTGTACAAATTTCCAGGGGTGGGAGAGTGGGTAAAGGCCATAGCTTAGAGGCCCAGTCTCCTAGAGGGGAGGGGAGAAACAGAGGCTTCACCCCCTGGAGATTGTTACAGCTAACTGGTACCCAGTTAGGTATGCAGCCCCCAGGTAGATAGGTAGGCCCCAGGTAGCGAAGTAGGCGTGCCACAGGTAGGTGGGCCACCTGTAGGGAGGTAGATTGGTCCTATGTACGGAGTTAGGTGGGTAGGCTACTGGTAGGTAAGTAGATTGGCCCCAGGTAGGCAGCAGTTAAGCCTCAGTTAGGTAGGCAGCCCCCAGGCAGCTAAATAGGCTGTTGCTAGGTAAGCTGTAGGTTGGCCCAAGGTAGCTAGGTAGATAGGCTATAGGTTAGGCCCACATAGGTAGGTAAATAGGCTATAGGGGTCCCAACTAGGCAGACAGGGTTTAGGTAGCTATAGGTAGGTATAGAGCTGCCATATAGGTAGGTAGGCAGGGTTTAAGTGGTTAATAGGGGCACATATAGGTAGGCAGGCAGGCAGGGTTTTAGGTAGCTATAGAGGCCATATAGGTAGGCAGGCAGGGTTCAGGTACCTATATTGGCCCATATAGATCTGCAGTGCTGTTAAACTATGAAAGAAATAGCTTACTTACCTCTCTCAAAGGCTCACCCGATGCGACACACTCCAGTCTCTGTGCTCGACACGGGCAGTGCCATGATGTGACGTCATCGCACCGTCCACGTCAGCACTGTGGGCCAGCACCTGGTAGGCTTGAGGCTTAAAGATTTAGGCATATCAGATTAGCAGAGCAGAGTGCCAGGCTGTCTTGTCTTTGAATACTTCGGACAGAGGGACCAGGCAGGACGCGCTGGGCTCCGACCCGCTGGCAGTGAAATGTTATGTTCATTGCCAGCGGGAGCAGGTGCAAAACTACTAGTGCTACTAGTGGTAGCAGCTGCCCCGGGGCCCGTAGCAGATAGTGTCATAAGCATAGACAGATAGTGTTAGGCATAGGTTCGGAGCATCCCCCTTTTCACTGAGTGGTGGTTATGTTTCCAGATTAGGAGACCTGAGATTGGTGGCTTGGACAGAAGTGATTGGAGCTGTTGATCTGTAGTCGGTGTTTGCATATATCTGCTCAAAATGCTGCAGCTTTAGGTCTTGGTCATCAGAGAAGTTTAGAGGAGAATAATGAATTGCACATGGAAAATGATAGATTAATTGAAAGATTGAAGGATGCAGAGGTTGCTAATAGGATGTTGGCTACTTCTAGTTATGATCTTTGTGACTAGAATCATGTGAAAGAAGGAAATGGTGAGGATTTTTGTGTTTATAGTGGTAAAATGGCACCAATTAGCACAGAAAGATAAGTAGATTCAATGGGTTTGACTATTTCTGTGAAAGCCTTTGTCTAGTACTGGAACAGGCTTTGAGTAAGGGATTGGGGCATATTAGTTTGCTTGATGATTCTGTTCATGTAATGATGAGAATTGATCAATTTGAAAAAGTTCATCACAATTTGGGCCTAAATCATGATTTTTTTGTGGCCAGCCTGGATAATGCATTAAAGACTAGTTTGCTTCCTTCAATGTTTACAGAGCCCAGGATTAAACAAAGTTTAGTTGCTGAAGTCCTCAAAGCCTCGAGTATTGAGGAAACTGATCATCATATTAGTTTTGGTAAGTGTACACAAAGAAGGGGGGAGTCTGTCCAAGTTTTTGCTGATCAATTGTTTGTTCTTAAGCATAACTGTGGGAAAATGGAAGGTGAAGAGGGTGAGCCCATGTGCCTTAGAAGCAATACCAACTTCCAAATGCCTTCTATACAGCAAACAGCTGAGTTATTGTTAGGGCAGGGAATATTGAGAGAATGTGAATTTATAATGAGTTCCCCTTTATAGCCAATCAGGAAATCAGATGGATCATAGAGATTGTGCCTGGATTACCATAAACTGAATTTAGTTACACTATCCTGTGCACTGATTGTCAGAGAGAGAACCCTTCTTTTCCAACTTCCTCCTAAAGCAAAGATCAATACACCAAAAGGAACTTAGCATTATAGATAATACCCAATCTGGGGCATCAGCCATTGTGCCTTTTTTAGGGATAAGTCCATTACATGCGGTGGTGGTACATACTCCCCCCATTAAGAACCAAACCAATAAACTCTAATTTCAAACCCTACAGAAAAAGAAAAATCATAGGAGAGGTATTAGATCGGGAGCACACACAAAACCTAGGTCCCAACAACATCAAAAAAGGAAAAATTCAAAACTTAGGAAACCACCTCTCACCGCTATCTTCAATTTATCAAAATATGTGCTGTCTAAATTTGAAATATCATTACTTAACAAACCACCACCAAGAGAAGGAAAAATTCCCGAACTTCCAAGTAAATCAAGTTTTTATCCTGTGCAATCTCAGGGCCATCTATTACAAACTTTTGCAGAAATGGATTATGACTTTTATCGTACAGAATCCCTCCATATTTTATCAGATGAAAATTATTACCAGATCCAAACAGATCCTTTTCTGAAAGCTACAATGAGTTAATTTAGCTGCTTCAACAAGCAGTAGAAGATAAAGAAAGAAAAATCATTTCTTTTGATCCCTTTTTCCAAAAAGGTTTTTTTTTTACCACATACCGAAGCTACACAAGGACCCCATTAATCCACCAGGACGCCCTATTATCTCTGGGATTGGGGGTATGACAAGCAATTTATCACTATATCTAGATCTGTTTCTCCAGACTTATGTAAAACAATTAAAAAGCTATCTGTGGGATTCTGATACATTTATAAAACATCTAAATTATACCCCATGTAAAGAAATTTTTTTCTTATTGTGCTTGATGTAACAGCACTTTACAGTAACATTGATCACAATATAAAACAAGACCCTACCTTGACACAGAATCAAATTGTATTCCTAGTCACATCACTAAGTTTTATACTTAACAATTTGTTTTTGTATAAAGACCAAGTATATAAACAAATAAAGGGTACAGCTATGGGGACCAGAATGGCACCCTCATACGCTAACCTATTTATGGGGTCATTTGAGGAAGAGGTCATCTACACTAGTCATTATTCCAAGCACATAGTTTTGTACAAACGGTACATAGATGACCTCTTTTTCATCAGTGATGGCACACAAGAACATGCTGCAGATTTTATTAACCATCTGAATTCAAATACATGGGGTTTCAAACTAACCCCAAAGATAGAGACGTCAGAAATATAATTCTTAGATTTAAAAATCAAGAAAGGACCATACAATTACATTACTACAACTTTTTTCAAGTCAGTTGACGCTAATAGTTTTCTTGACTATTATAGGTCCCATTACAAAAAGTGGAAAGAAAACATTCCATACAGAAAACTAACACGCATCAGAAAAAATTGCACCGATACCACTGACTTTCAGAAACAAGCTAAAGTAATTATAGAAAGGTTGAAAGAAAATAAAGTATCCAAAAGGACTTAATCATAAATTCTTGAAAAGAGCAGAAAATCTCACATAGTCAGACTGTATTAAAAAACTATCAGTAACCCCATTGTCTGATACTGACAGAAATACAAATAAAATGAAACAGCTCTTCAACACGTGATACAGCACCTCAAATAATAATATTTGGTCAATTATTTTCTTTTTTTTTTTTTCTTCAAATTCAAGTAGGTTTATTGAATAAAAGAATAACAGAATGGAGCAAAAATAGTCGCATATAAAACAGTAATCATCAGAATAACAAACAAATGGATTACATAATAAAGAGTAGAAGTATATATCAACAAGAACCTTAGTGTGTTATGATCAGGATAGACAGAAATGTCCCTTTTAGAACAGGCCTGAATCTCCAACCACCCTAGGCACCCAGACTCACTCAGATTAACTAGAAATTGTGAGCATTAATGCGGACTCTGGTGTGCCACAGGTAGCAGGACCCCCCGGCCAACAGTGTAAGGCCCTGTCGAGCATTTATGCTTCAATCAAGTGAAGAGAGAGTATAGAACTAGTGAACCCAAAACAAGTAAACATTAATACAAATCATTGTTCAGCGGCTCTTTGGTGGCACCTCTCTTCTCCAGCTGAGGCCAATATCTTGGCATCTAAATCCACCTTTCCACCTCCAATTTATCCCAAAATAGCAGAATGAGATTTCATCAAGGACCAGAGACATCTCTATCAAAAACAGGCGAGGTATTGGTCCGAATCGCAGAAGGAGAGTCTGGGAATGACCAACTTGGCCGCCAGAAGCATAAATGTGATGAGGTGCGATTTTAGGAGTATAGTAGGCAACGGAATATCAAAGAGTAGAACCGTGACAGGGGAGTTTGGAATTCGCACCCTTGTTACCTTGCAGATTATCTCAAGAACCTCCGCCCAGAATGATTGGAGAACCGGGCATCCCCACCAGATGTGGGACATGGTTCCTCTCTCCTTTCCACAATGCCAACAGACACCCGGAGAGGAGGGGTATAGAATATTCAGCAATGCAGGGACCCGATACCACCTGATGACAATCTTATAATTTAGTTCATGGGCCTTGGTTGAGACTGAGGATTTATGTATAAGTTGGAACGTTTTCATCCATTCCTCATCAGTCAATGTTACATTTAATTCCCTCTCCCACCCATCCTGGAAAGGGCGCCTATCTTCTCCCCGAGAACCAAGCAGGAGCTTGTAAAGACCTGACAAAGCCCTCCTCTCCGAGTGCAAAACAAAGCACAGTTCCTATGCATGTATGGCTCACCTTCAGTTCTTCTGGCTTCACCTTTGCAGCATTCCTGTGTACGTTACCACCGGTGCCTGATGCGGACAAACTGCAGCTCCACAGTAACACAACGTCCGGCTCTCAATGGATGCACCTGCACTTCGCTCATCAGAGCTGGCTCCCGGCAGGAAACATCTCAATCCGACACAACGGCTCCAAGTGAGTAACTTTATTTCATAAACATGTGCAGCGGTACAAACATGTAAAAAAGCTGACGCTTGGCCAACGCGTTTCAGGCAACTTGTGCCCATGTTCACGGCTAGTTAAAATTAATGACAGACATCATTTAAAAACAAGAGCCAGCCAATGGGAGTTTTCATGGATATGACATAGGGCAGGTGTGTTCTATACAAACCTAGGGCTGAATTAGCATATGTTAGTATGTGTTAGATTTAAGAGTTAATATATTAATAACAGATCACTTTTATAATTTAGTCCCAGTGGTACCCTTGTGTTCAGTTTCAAAATCCAGAAAGCCTCCCTTTGGCGTAATTTACTTAGCCAATTGCCTCCTCGATATGGTTTTTGAATAGCTTCAATTGCATAGAATCTAAAACTTGCTGTATTACCCACATGAATTTCTATAAAATGCTTTGCAGCTCCAGATGTTTGTCCTGTATTCTTTCTGATATTATTTAAATGTAACACACAAATCCAAATAAGCCAGCTCCAATCACCTGTCGGGAAAAGCTTGCTGGGAGGCACGTATGTGCGGAGAGCTCACTCCGCCGGCAGTCAATGAAAAACAAGCAAGTATACAGCGTCCCACAAATATTTAGTAAGGTGGACATAGAATGGCAAGCCAGTATGTATTAAAAAGTGCAAATACCTTTTATTGAAAACATTATAAAAACGTTACCATATTTTCAAATGGTTTAGTGTCCCACAAAGTGCAGCATGCCACGGACCGTACTCAGCAGTGTGCGGCTAGATGTTCCTCTGAGATGTTCCACCTTACTAAATATTTGTGGGACGCTGTATACTTGCTTGTTTTTCATTATTTAAATGTTCACCTATTCTAGTTTTTAACTTGCGGATAGTACTGCCTATGTACTTTTTGCAACATATTGTGCATTCTATGATGTACACCACATGGTGGCTGTCACAATTCAAAAATTGCTTTATATGATAACTTTTGGTTTCTGGTGCATCGTGGAATACGTTTGTCTTTTTAGTCATATTACACAAGATTACATCGTGCTCCACCACATGCAAAGAAACCCTTTAGTGACAGCCATGTTATGTGTACATCATTGGGTATAGGGGCACTAGGTGATATGACATTTCCCACCGTTTTGCCTCTCTTTGGGGACACATCCAATGCCTCTATCTAGCATCTCAGATAAGGTAGGTCTTGTCGTAAATGCCTATATTTTTGTAGAACAACTTTTTAATTTCCTGAAAATCTGTGCTATACCCTGTGGTAAAGGTAACCCTTTGTTCTTCATTATATTTTCCCCTTGTTTTGGGCTTATCATTGAGTAACTGGGTTTGAGATTTTAATCTGACCCTATTTTTGGCCAGTGTCAAATTTTTCTTGGTGTAGCCTCTCTGAAGCAGTCTACTATCTATTTGTTTTTCCAGCTCCTGATAATCCGTTTCCAAAGTACAAGTACGTTTGGCTCTAAGGTACTCTCCATAGGGAATTGCATCTATTGTCTTAGGTGAATGGCAACTGTTGGCCTTAAGAATAGTATTTCCAGCCCCCGGTTTTCGATTTTGGGGTAGTTGTAATGCATTGCATTTGCAAATTGCCCTTAAGGAGGATGTCCAGAAAAGGCAAACTATCCTTACTGCAGTTATATGTGAATCGAAGATTGCATCTATTGGAATTGATATACTCCACAAAATGCGGTATGAGCGCCACATCGCGACCCCAAATGAACAAGAGGTCGTCGATGTAGCGCCCATACCACAAAATGCAGTCCCTAAAGGGGTTATCTTGACTATATATGGCATGGTGCTCCCACCATGCCATAAGTAGATTGGCGAGAGAAGGGGACGAATAGCACCCATAAGGGGCCCCAATTAGTTTGTAGGTAGAATTCATTAGAGAATTTAAAATAATTATTTTTGAGCAGGTATTCTATTGCCATAAGAATAAAGATTTGTTTTTCTGTACTGTATTTACTATCATTTTTAAGAAAAAATGATACAGCTGTGATAACCAAGTCATGTGGTAAACTGGAGTATAGGCTTATAACATCACACCCTAACCAGGTGTAGTCTGCCTGCCATTTTTTATTATGCATAGTATTGAGGACTTCTTTCGAATCTTTTATATATCCTGGTCTATTGCGTACAATGGGTTGAAGATGTTTGTCAACCCATGTACTTAGGCGTTCTCCTAGTGAGCCATTACCCGATATTATGGGTCTTAAATTGGGTGGGAAATTGCCCTTGTGTATCTTTGGGGCACCATAGAAAATAGGTATAACTGGGTCTTCTACCATTAAATACCGTTTTTGTTTTGTAGTTATAGCTCCCAGACTTAAACCTTCCTCTAATAATTTTTCAAGTTTTATTTTTAGATCTGTGTGGATCTTCTTTTAATTTTCTATATGTTATTTTAAACCTGCAAGATATTGTATACTTGTTTTGTAAAAAAGACCCTGGTCCATAAGGACTGTGGCTCCCCCCTTATCGCTCTTTTTATGATGAGGTTATCATTTTCTTTTAATTTTTTTAAAGCTTTACCTGACTCCAAGTTAGAATTCCCATATTTTTTTTTTTATTTTTTTTAAGATTTCTCTTTTGTAGGGCTACCAGTTCTCTCTCCATAGTGTTTTGGAAAAAATCCAAAGCTAGTACTCTGGATTTAATAGGGTAAAACCCCGGATTAGGTGTACTGAAATTTATATTATCTATTTCTCCTGTACTATCTGTATGTTCCATAGTTTGCCCTTCCTGGTACAATTCTTGTAAAGTCCTTAATCCCAATTGTTCCCTAAAATCTAAGTTGGTAAATTCATTCTCTGTAGTAGATTCTACCAATATATCCCTCTCTGGACCTGGGTATTCTTGTCCACTATGAAAGTGCCTTTTAACAGTTAGGAGTCTAACAAATTTGTTTAGGTCCAACATAGTATGAAATAAATCAAAATGAGTAGTAGGTACAAAGTTCAATCCCTGTTCCAACACCTGTATCTGCGACTCCGTAAGAATAGTAGGTGTCAGTATGGCAACCTGAACATCATTTATTTCTTCCTTGTTTGTGCTTTTTTCGGTTGATTGGCTGTGCGGGTTTTCATTGGATTTCCTTTTTCTTCTTCTTCTCCTTGATTTTTCCCGTTTTTTGGACGAGTGGTATTCTCCTGTTGTGCTGCAGTCTCTGTATCATCATGATTTTCCCTATCACCTGTATCTGAGTCTGTGTTGTCTGTGCTTTCCACCTCTGAAAAACTCACCGACCTTTTGTCTCTGTTTTGCCATTTTTTTCTTTTTAAGATAGATTTAGGTGTGTAGAGTGTTCTGTCCCGTGACCAAGTATATATTTTATCATTTTTGTAATCATCATTGTCTCTATGGAATTTCTTTTTCTTCATTTCCATTATAGATTTCTCTAATTTGTTTATATTTTCTTGCATTTTATTTTGCATATTTTCAAAGTCCCTATCATTTTTGAATATTTCAAGCTTTTCTTCCAATGTTAGAACTTGTGTTTCAATTTCTTGTAATTGTTTTTCTTCATACTCTATTATTAAGTTGATCAGTGTTAAAGAACAATCTGTTAGGGTATCATACCATCTTTGTAAAACTCAGCTGGTGCATTAAATAAAGGAAATTTCTTTATACGTAGGCCTCTTGGGATTATTTTTTTCTCTTTGTATGTTTTAAGTGATTGGTGATCCCACCAGAGTTTTAGCTCTTTAATTTTTATTTTTTCTATTTCAGTAAACAGTTGCTTGCAGTCTCTGTCAACAGGGCATGTGGAGGCTTCAGTATCAAACACCTGTCTGCCAAGACACCATAGCTCGAAAGTGGTAGGAGGTCTATGAAAATTCAGAGATTGTTTCCATCTAGTGTAGAAGCTACTCAGCTGGTAGAAAAAGAACCTGGGAAAACCGTCTGTGCTCGCGTCGCCCACCAGCTCCTCATAAGTTTTCAGAGAGTTTTAAGCTAAGACCTTATTCATGACAGAGGGGGCAGGTGATCCCCCTAATAGACGGGTCAGGGGAACCCTCAGAGATTCCGGTACAGCTGGGTTTCCCAGAAGAGGCACACACGGACCCCCAAATGTAAGGATTTTCAATTTTGATGTGAACGATCTGCATATCAGGATTGTGGTTTGTGCTATCAGTGGAATGAGACACATTAGGCTCGCAGGTAATATTGAATGTGGCAGCCATGGTAGTGCTGCAATCGGCGCCTTATAAAGCCCTGTTTCAAGTATAACCCATCGCTTGGACCTCTCGCTATTAAATGCATCTAGAATTCGGACCGCTGTCGCAGCCAGGTAATAAGCCCTGAAATCCAGAAGGGACAAGCCACCCTCTGCCTTCAGGCGGGACAACGTCCTCTCTGATATTCGTTGGTGTCCCCCTGCCCAGACAAAATGAGATACCAATTTACCAAGAGATACAAAAAATGCCCTGGGAAGTTTGACAGGAATCGCCTGAAAGGAGCCTAGGAAGAATATTCATTTTTAAAATATTTATGCGGCCCATCCAGGAAAATTCCTTCCTGTCCCACTTCCCCAGGTCCTGTTGAGAAAAGGGGCAAAGTTCAGATCATAAGTCAGGTCTAAAGATGTAGGGATCTGGATTCCCAAGTACTTGAAGGACACCTTCTCCCAGGAGAGAGGAAGGGATGACATCAGAGAGGTCAGCTGAGCCTGAGGAATACTGAGGCTAAAGGCTGAGCTCTTTGTCATATTTATCCTATGGTTGCTATAGGAGCTATACTCGTCTAGCACCCTGATCGCTGCCGGGAGAGAGGAAACTGGATCAGTAAGATATAACAAGAGATCGTCCGCGAAGGCGGAGCATTTAAAATGGATTCCCTCCACCTCAATTCCTTGTACCTCAGAGTCGGCTCTCAGAGCTTGCATCAGGTGTTCCATGGCCAAGATGTAGAGAATAGGGGAGAGGGGACATCCCTGCCTGGTGCCGTTTCCAATTGCCAAGGGAGAGGAAAGAATCCCGTTAATTCTTAATTGAGCCTGGGGGGAAGAGTAGAGAACCATAATCTTACCCCTAATTCCCTCCTCTAAACCCCAGGGACCTCAGAACCCCATTTAGGAAAGGCCAGGCCACACGGTCAAAGGCCTTCTCCGTGTCGAGAGACAGGAGAAGGCTTGGAACTCTCCGCTCCTGTGCATGGTGGATCAGGGAAAATGTCTTAAGTGTCTCTCGCCTCCCTGGAGGGGACAAAGCCCACCTGGTCCGGGTGAATAAGAGAAGTTTCGCATCTGAATTTATTAAGGATATCGGGCGGTAATTTTGACAGTGCGATCGGTCCTTGCCCTCCTTGGGTATGACCACGATATGGGCTCTCAGGAAGGCCGGGTCAAATGGGGCGTCAATAGAAGTTGCGTTGAAAGCCCTGAGGAGCGGTCACGTCAATTCCTGTTTCATTGTTTGGTAGAATAGGGCCATGTATCCATCCGGCACTGGGTTCTTCCCCGAGGGGAGTGAATGTATAGATGACCCCAGTTCATCTTCTGTGAAGGGCTCCTCCAAGGAGGCGAGAGAGTCCACAGGGAGGCGCGGAAGGATCGTTTTATCTAGATAAGCTTGGAGCGAGGCGGGATGACTGTCCGGGGTAGGGAGATTGTATAGATCAGAATAGTATTTATGAAATACTTTGAGAATATCGTCCGTGAGATGGACTGTGCGCACCGCCGAAGATTTGATCGAAGGGACAAACATTGCGGCCCTCTTATCCTTAATCGCCCTGGCCAGCGCCTTCCCTGGTTTATTGCTCCAGGTATAAAAGGAGCTGGCACAGAGTTGTCTGTATCTCTTATGTTTACGTTCCATTAGTTGAAAGATCTCATGGCGGGTTTGAACCACGGGGCCCATTTCCCTCTCCTGTCCCGAGACCTTGTGTAAAGTCTCTAAGGAAACTAATTTCGTCATAAGGGATTGGAGCTTAGCCGCGGCTTCCCTTTTAAGGCGCGCCCCATGTTTGATGAGGGTACCTCTGAGAGTGCACTTCAAGGCCTCCCACTGGATTTGGGGAGAAGTCGGATCTAGTTCATGAGCTGCGGCGAACAAGTCCGTCGTGCGCTGCAGGTCTGTCAGGCATTGCGAGTCCGAAAGAAGCGACTCATTCAGCCTCCAGTTGAAGGCCGGTCGGCTAAAGTGCGGGAGGGCTAAGTCACAGTGGACAGGGGCGTGGTCTGAATGGAATGGAAAAGGTTATTTTGTTTGAGGAACGGGGAAGAGGCCTATGGATGCAGAGACTACGTATTTGAGAAGGGAGTGCTGAGGGAAGAGATAATCAATATGGGAGCAGGAATTATGTGGATACGAATAGAAAGTAAAGTCTCTATCATGAGGATGCAACAGTCTCCAAACGTCCACAAATTGCATGGTGTGGATCAACTTCTTGATGCCGAGATCAATTGGGTACTCAGCCTCTGGTTCCCCAACAGTTGAGACCTCTCTGGGTTTGGATCCGCTGAAACCGCCAGTGGCCAGTCCGGAAGAGATATGTCCAGAAGGTCAAGAGATGTTAGAAAAACAGGCAAGTGACCGGAAAGTGAATACCTTGTCGGCATGTCGCACCTGGAGGGAGAAGGGGAAGCCCCATCGGTATGCAATGTTCTTGTTCTCTAGAGCAGAAAGAAGAGACTTAAGTGCCGCACTCATGCGCAGAGTGCGCCTAGACAGGTCCGGGAACAGCTGTAATTTGACGCTCTCGTACTCTATCTGAGGGAGAGGACAGGCCTTGCGCATTATCTCTTCTTTAATTGTAAAATGGTGCACTCTGCATATGATGTCTCGAGGCCTGGTGGGGTCGTCGCTCTGTGGTCTGAGAGCCCTATGAGCTCTATTGAACTCGATAAAGGACCCCTCTGGCTTGCCCAGAATATGGTTAAATATCTTCATTAAGACCGTAGTGAGTTCTCCCTGTTTCACTATTTCCGGCAGACATCTAAGCCTGATGTTGTTCCGCCGATTGCGGTTCTCGAGGTCGTCGAGGTGGGCAGTGAGGTGAAGATGTTGCGAGGCTTGCTCCCTCAAGGTGTTTTGTAAGGAAGCTACAAGGGTGGACGTAGAGTCCTGGACTTTCTCAAGCTTATGGACCCTTGCCTGGAGGCCCGCAACATAGGACTGGACTGAGTGGAGATCCTGACGCCAAGCCTGCTGCATCTCTAGCGCAATGAGATGCATGTCCTGTTTGGTCGGCAGGAGAGAGAGTAGTGCCTTAAGTTCAGGGTGCCCCTCTAACGCAAGCATAGCTGTTTCAGGTGGCATCTGACATGATGGCTGGGTGCTCGTGGTCAACAGAGATCCCCAAGGCTCAGAGGATGCAGGTTGGCTGAGTGCTGCGGGCAGAGGCGGGTTCCCATCCCCTGTCCAAGAGGTCGGACTCGACATCCAGGAGGTCACCTTCTGCGACAAGGAATCCAGAGGTGATCTCATGACCGATGGGGAGCCCGACGGAGTCAGAGCAGCAGGGGGGCCCCACGGTCAGGGAGGGTCGGCGTGGAATGCACTCCAACCCCTCCCTCCGCCGGGACCCCGCTACCGCCCCAAGCTACATCCAGGTCCCCCTCCATGCCCGAGGGCCACCCCATGTCCCGTCCAGAGGGGCTCAGGATTGGGACAGTGTCATCCATGAAGCATGGGTGATCGTCCCCTGAGAGTCGTGAGTCTTGCCTGGTGGCAGCAGTATTGCTGCTAGGTGCTCTGCCACTGCGCTGGTCAGAGCCATTCTTCCCATTACCCGTTTCAGGCGCCCGAGAGATTGTCCTGGGCTGCCCAGGTGTCCAAGGGGGAGAGCAGATCAACCTTACATGTGTGGGTGTGGGGCCCTCGAAGCCTGATGGAGGAAGCACACTGTAGTCTTCAGATCCCTGTGTGTGAGAGATCCTCTCGTCCATGCCAGGACTGGGAGCATGTGGTGAACTCCCTTTTTCATGGCTACGGTCTCCTGGCATCCCAGAGGCCCAGTCCACCTATGCCCCTTGCAGGTAGAGGGCTCCGGTTTGTCCGCCCGCACCCTCCGACATGGGTATAAAGGAAGATGGCACCGCGGAACGCGCCACGCGGCCCGAGGAGGGGATTTCCCCCATCGTCAGCTGAGTTGCAGGACCGCTAGGCAGGGCAGCATCTGGGCCGGGCAGCTGGCGCTCCCCATATGACTGACCTGGCGGCTTGGGTGCCGCGCTGAGGGCCTCCGTCCGGCAGGGTTAGTCACCGCTCTTAGGTGGTTGCTGTCCTTCACCTCCGCCGTTGCCAGCGCTGCGGGGGTCAGGGCGGGCGGCTTCCGGGGGTGACGATCCTCGCCTCTCCAGAGTGATTGCGGCCCCGGAGACTGTCTCTGTCGGTTCCGGGGTTGAAGGTGGGGATCCAAGCTCTGCGGTAATACAGCTGCGGGCCACTTAGGCTGTTGGTGGCGCCTGCTGTTTGAGGAGATAGCGCCGGCTGCTCCCGCGTGCAGGCCGTCGGGTCTTCCTCTCTCAAGTCCTGTAAGGGTGCAAAATAGTTTGCGATCATGAACCCCGAGGGTTCCGCTGGGGTCTCGGAGGTGCTGGGCCCCTTTGTATTCCTCTTCTGGCCCATTATTTTCGTCTCAGTTGCTTTTTATGGAACGTCTCTGGAGGAGCTTCAGTGAGGTCAATTCTTAAAAAACATTGGCCGATTTTGTTAAATGATCCTTTCTGAAAAGACCAAATTGCATCCGCCCCTACAATGATCTCCGTAAAGGAGAGCCACTACAGTTAAAGAAATAGTGGCTCCAATTAACATACAGAAACACAAACGTTCAGTATAACCATACAAAAGAACAAAATTGGGTTGTTTTAGATGTGAAAGAAAACAATGTAAGTCCTGTGCTTTGATCCAACATGGTAAATGTCAATTCAAATTCACAAAAACATTAGAAGAATTTCCCATTAAATATCCCTTAGACTGCAACAGTCTACCTGTTGCATTGTCTGTGTGAAAAACAATATATTGGACGGACAACTCAACAAATCAACAAAAGGATGAACAACCATAGGCTGAACATTAGAAAAAAAATATCTACTCCATGGGGTCTCAAGGCATATGACTGTGGCTCATGATGGAGATTAAACCGCTATTTCAATCACAGTAATAGATCATGTACATGATAATGTAGCGAATAGATACGAAACACTCACTAAACGAGAGATGTTTTGGATCTACTGACTGCAGTGTCTTAATGAGGTGACAGAACTCATTTATTAAAAAATAGAAATAAATATAGACATCTTTATGCCAACATAGACTTTATATTTTTAATATTTGTATTTTATATCCTGAATGAGAGTGTGCAGCAAGATAGTACAATAAGCTGTGTATCTATATATATATATATATATATATATATATATATATATATATATATATATATATATGTTTATCAAGGCAGGTCTGCAGTTGCTAATATACGCAGAGTGATCACAGTGCTGGACGAAATAAAAGTTAACCCGCAGCTACACCCCTCCACAGCGATCATGTCTATAGACGCAGAGAAAGCGTTTGATAATGTCTCATGGGAGTGGCTGTCCAAGGTGCTCGCTGTAATGGGTTTTCAGGATCTTTTATGGATTTTCGGAAGTCCTTGTATAGATCTCCGAAAGCGAGAATTTATACTCCAGAATTGTTATCACCAGTTTTTGACCTTCAGAAAGGTACACGTCAGGGCTGCCCATTATCCCCCCTTTTATTTAATATTTCTATAGAAGCTTTGATACGGGCGATTGAAAAAGATGAAACCGTTTTGGGCATTAGAGTTGGAAACCAGGCACTTAAAACAATTTTATTTGCTGATGACATTCTCATGTTTTTGTCGAACCCGGTGAAGGAGGTGGGAGGTGATTGCAGCAAATGGAGGGGTGGGAGGATGGTTTGGGAGGGTGTTTTGTTTGCATTATAGTTTTATATAACGCAACCTGATATTGTAGCCAGACTTATTACCTTGTCTACTTTAATTTGGTTGTCAATAAAATTGTTTATTAAATATATATATATATATAATAAAAAAAGTCCACGGCACTCCAAAATGCGTTCAAGCAATAAGGTAATTTATTCCTCCATGCTCAAAAGAGCGACGTTTCAGCTCCCTCACAGAGCCTTTGTCAAGCAATGTGCATAGTGACAACATAGGTTATTTATAGTGCAAACAATTAGACCTCAATAGAGGTAAATAAACAACATAATACAAATTGTGAACAAGCATATACATCAGTACAATTAGTTACATCTCTGTGATCAAAGTGCCAGTACAGATAGTAAACAGGATCTAATCTCTGACAATATAAAGATCCATGTGAACAAAAAAATACATAACAATACAGTAACAAGGAGGCGGGGAACATAATTAAACTCACATGTTGTGGATCGCACGGGTCCGAGGCACTCGGCGTCCTAAAGAGTGAACTGCGCATGCCCAGAAGTATTACATAGATTGGGTAAGAAGTTGCTATAGAAACCTAACAACACAGGCTCCAGCGTTATGTCACGCAGACTCAGTGTGATGATTAGAGCGTCTAGCCACAGCGCTTGCTAAAGAATGCAGCTGCTGGTGGGAGAATTCAAAGCAAGGAGAAACATGATACTGGTAATAAGGGGGAAGGGAATGTGCAGCAATCCATCCCTATGAGGGAGAGAGAGCTACACCACCTATGGACACAGAGCGATCAACGGCCCACCAATGTGGGTCGGATCCCCTAGCATCCAAATTCCCCCCTAAACCAAGTAAAGGCACACTCCAGTGCCAACAGGATTTACCTGTTTCTAAACATTTTTTTGAAGCAGGACATACAGAACGAGACTTGAAATTTATGATTGTTGACCATATACCCATGCCTAGAAGGGGTGGCGATAGATTAACCCTATTGAAAAAGCGTGAATTAGAATGGATTTTTCGGTTAAAAACATTGAAACCGAGGGGTCTAAATGTAGATTTTACCATCACACATAATATGAGATAATGCTGTCCCTTTCATCTTATTTTATTGAATTTGGCTCTGTTTCATCTGTGTATTTTGTGTATTTATATGTTTTATTTTGTTTTTTTTATATATATTTTGTATTTTATTAATTATTTTTTTTGTCTTCTGATTTTCAGATTTTTCTGAGGATGAACAAGGAGGTTGGGACATATATACTCACAGGATGCTTTTTCACCATGCCCTTATGTCCACACAATACTGCTATAACTTATCTTTTGTGATTAAACGTTGGAGTACGTTTTTGATCTATTATACCTACATGTCATGTGTATCTGTTGTGTGTTATTTGCAATTGAGTGGGAAGATATATGCAGTTGAGACACAATTGGCACTGGAGTGTGCCTTTACTTGGTTTAGGGGGAATTTGGATGCTAGGGGATCCGACCCACATTGGTGGGCCGTTGATCGCTCTGTGTCCATAGGTGGTGTAGCTCTCTCTCCCTCGTAGGGATGGATTGCTGCACATTCCCTTCCCCCTTATTACCAGTATCATGTTTCTCCTTGCTTTGAATTCTCCCACCAGCAGCTGCATTCTTTAGCAAGCGCTGTGGCTAGACGCTCTAATCATCACACTGAGTCTGCGTGACATAACGCTGGAGCCTGTGTTGTTAGGTTTCTATAGCAACTTCTTACCCAATCTATGTAATACTTCTGGGCATGCGCAGTTCACTCTTTAGGACGCCGAGTGCCTCGGACCCGTGCGATCCACAACATGTGAGTTTAATTATGTTCCCCGCCTCCTTGTTACTGTATTGTTATGTATTTTTTTGTTCACATGGATCTTTATACTGTCAGAGATTAGATCCTGTTTACTATCTGTACTGGCACTTTGATCACAGAGATGTAACTAATTGTACTGATGTATATGCTTGTTCACAATTTGTATTATGTTGTTTATTTACCTCTATTGAGGTCTAATTGTTTGCACTATAAATAACCTATGTTGTCACTATGCACATTGCTTGACAAAGGCTCTGTGAGGGAGCTGAAACGTCGCTCTTTTGAGCATGGAGGAATAAATTACCTTATTGCTTGAACGCATTTTGGAGTGCCGTGGACTTTTTTTATTTTGTATTTTGGAACTTCTTGTATCAGAAGCTTTTGCTGCTGGCACCCTCCTTCTAATCTTTCAAGTAGTTCTTTGGAGTGCTGCTATTTTTCATACTTTATATATATTATATATATATATATATATATTAATATATATATATTATTATATATATATATATATATATATATATTATATATATATTATTATATAATGTTTATGGTTATTCCTATATGCTCTCATACTAATATAGTATACATATAGACTCCTATCTACAAGAAATGTTACATTATTGATTTATTTTTTCTCCTGGATACAATTTTATATTCTCGTTACATTGTTTCAGATCATAAATATCTCTTGCAACTATACACATGTAGGAAATATTAAAAAGGAGGTAGATTAATAGATTGCTAAATAATAACTTGGAATCCCATCACCTTTTTAATATAGGATCCTAAAGTATAATGTTCCAGTTCCATCAGGAAAGCCTTGTGATGTTTCCAAAGCTGGTCCATCTTGCTTCTGTAGCTAAATGGGTTGGAGATATCGCCTTGACTATAGGAGAGTATTTCCATATGATTAAACTAATAACCAGTAATCAGGAAGCAGATCTAAATAGATGTCCAGTCCGAAGTTCGCATCTCTAAACTCAGCTTCACATATGAGCGTGTAATACGAACAGGAAGGCAAAGCCAATGCAATTTTAATGACAGGAGCTCCATCTAGTGGTCAAAACACTCCTCTACATTGAGATCTCCATTCATAAATCTTGGGAGCAACAAATAGTAAAGCTGACGGCGAGACTCGCACGTCAGCATGCACTAAACCAAAGAGCTTTTTTTTAAAATATTAAACAAACTTACATTACATCTTATTTTTAGATTATATATTATAAGCCTAAGCATGATTATTTTAAAATTTGCATGTAAGGTTCCATCAGTAAAAACTTAAGATGCCACGTGTAGAAACAAGTGCACATCCTGGCGGTTCTTTTGAAAAACGTATAAATAAGCCAAGTGTATCATATGTGTATGGAATTGGATGAAGTGCCAGGTGCACGAAACATGTCTTCCAATAAAGCAACAACCTTTTAAACTTTTAAACTGAGAGGTCCAGAATCATTCTCTGTGACAGTAGGAGGTTTACCGATGAATAGACCTCACTGACAGTTCTAAAGCAAAGATAGTCAGCAGTTTGGACATATCTAACGACTTATGGAGGATTCCTGTTGCTGAAGAGTCATAATACAAACTTGCCTTCACCTGGAGAGACTGTCAATATACATGGACACAACTCCCATGTAACTCCCATGTAATTTTACCATCAGGTGTGATTTGGGCGCGTACAAAGCTCAGAGAAGTTTGCATTCATTGACATTTCATGGGATTTACCTTAAGTCCAGCTTTTCTCAGTAATTCAAGTAATTATTTCAGCAAAGTCAAATGCTCATCCTATGTGGCAAGCAGAATATCATCCACATACTGCAAAAGATTTAGAATTTTTGGCCAATATGGCTACCATCCTCTCTTATGTGATGCAAGTTGTGCAGCTCCTGTGGGAGTTGTGTCCAAGTTTGCCTGACCACCACAAAGTGCCGAGGTCTTTTCTGGGACAAGTCCAATACCAGAGAGACTTCCTCATTTTGTGGATATTGACGGACCATTGTACAATCTTAAAAATAGAGGTGAAGAATGATGACATCAGAAAAGAACGGAAAGAGACATATATGAAGAGAGCGATTATACAGGCAACAGCACGAATAACACCAAATCCATCAAAGACTTTTCATTTAGAAATAGCTGCCATAGATGAAGCCGTCTCAGCTGTGTTGTGCCAGGAGACACATGTATGATTTCACTGTATTGTCTATGGGTCCAGAGTTTTAACCCATGTGGAAGTCAAGTACACTGCATGTGAAAGACATTTACTGGTGATTTTCTGGGCTCTTTCACTTATGTTTCACTTATGGTGTCACAATCCACAGCCCGCATACTGAATGTATAATGCAGATGATTTACACAAAGGCTTGTTTGCTGTGTAGAGAGAGAGAAAAATGGCCTTATCAAATTAAGTTATAGGCAGATTTTCAGTCAGTCATCTACAAAACTTTTTACTGAAAACAGGAGAGACAGTATCTCCTTCTCGTTATTGTTTTATGAATGCATTTGGGGGGAGATTAAAATGATTTAGCTGCGGTCCAATAGGACTTTAGCTCAGATTTTTGGTAGCTATTTTGTATAATTTTCCATGCTAGGAATCATTGTGTTAGTGGGTATTGAATTTTTGCATTTTCTCTTTTGTTATATTGACGACTTGGTATTTATATGGGAGGGTTAATAAGAAGTTGCCCACATTTTTTGAACAGAAATTCTTTGAGGTTATCTTTTACCATGACAGTCAGTTGCAGGGAGATTGTTTTTCTTGATATGGTGCTTTATTATCAAGATGGACAAATTTCCTCCAAGACTCCTCTAAGAAGAGGCGGAAACTGACTTGTTTCAAAAACTTTTTCATCTACAACATCAGGTGAAATTTTTGGGATCACATCCCATCTGTCATGTAATACCTCAACTGTGATTTATTTAATCACATGCAAATATCAAAACCATGATAGTTGCACTTTAGTAGTGTTGATATTTTGTTTAACTTAATTTCTTTTATACCCTTGTAAATGGATGTTTTCTCTGTATGTATTATCTCCATATTCCAGGCACAGGCCCGGAGATTGTGCAAATGTGTGATATGACCACTATTACATAACAGAGATATGTGTTTATTGTTTAAATGCTTGAAAATGCAATAAAATTTGTTTAAAAAAAAAAAAAAAAAATGATGGAATTGGCCAAAATGGCAAATAATCATAGGTTAAATGTGAGACATAAACGTCTCAAGTTCAACACAGTGGTACCTCATGGACTCAATGTAATCCAGGAGCTCATTGTTTAGTTTTAATAAATAATTTAATTTCTAATATATTTTTATCTGATATAATACTTTTTTTTATTATTATTATATTTTCCAATATATTTTTCATTAGGATAAACACGATTTTTCTTACTTATATTCGTTTCATTTTATTTTTCCTTTTTAATCTCTTCACGCATATCAGTTATGTTTGTAAGTTGAGCCCCTGGATTTTTGCTGAATCCATGCTGTGCTAATATTGTGCTGTCACGTACACACTTACCAGCATGTGACATGTGGGACCACTGTAATGGAGTTGATTTATTTCCACTCGGTTCTCTTTGCGCTCACTTCTCACTTAGGTGGCAAATCGAGCATAAATCATATCCCAAGACAGTTCCAGCACCCCAAAAATATACCACTGCCACCACCTTCCTTCAATAATCAAAAAAAAAAGGAAATCAGAGGGAAGGGCTCTGATCCATTACCAACGCTTACAGGATTGCCTCACTGCTCTCCAGCAGTTACAGGGTTAAAACACTTCTTCAAGGTTATGGATTCTTAGGGCAAAACAAGGACTGACTTATTAAAATGTGTTTTAATATTCAAAGGTACAGTGCTTACATACAAAAATACAATAAAATGACATACATGTAACAGTTATGAAATAAAAGGAAGAAATCATAGAATATTCCTAGCACTTACAATGGTAGGTTTTCAGGACCTACCATTGTAAGTGTTATTGTAAAAACAATAAAATGACATACAGGTAACAGTTATGAAATAAAAGGGAGAAATCATAGAAAATTCCTAACACAATGGCAAGTTTTCAGGTCCTCGGGCACGGAAGAACACAGCTCCATCAGCAATTGAACCCCAAACTGTGTACAATGATTTGGGCCACGACAATGTACTTCATTGGCCACTCAGTCATCTCAGGTTTCCAAACCTCCCATCAGTTAAATATGGTAATTAACTTGTCCCTAATTGGCTCGGAGTATGATTAGGGGAGGAGGACAACCCATCCTTAATGAGGAGCGCTACTCACTTTGTCCACTAGATGGCATCCACAAGCTACTGTTGATGTGGATCAACAGGGATGTAAAAGAGGCAATAAAAAACAAAAATAAAGCGTTTCACCTACTAAAACAGGAGGGTAGTGAAGAGGCACTAAGAAGCTATAGTGAAAAAAATAAAGTGTGTAAAATAAAGATAAAAGAAGCTGGAGACGGAAAGACGTATCGCTGTAGAAAGTAACACTAACCCCAAAATATTTTTTTAACTATATAAATAGTAAAAAGATTAAAACAGAAAATGTTGGCCCTTTGAAAAATACTGAGGGAGAGACAGTAAGGGGGGCGAGGGAAAAAAAAAGAAAACCTATTAAAACTTTTTTTTCCCTGTATTTCCCGGGGGGAGAGTTCCTGTTGAACAGGGGGAGGAGGAAAACCCCCAACTTAAAAGTTTTTTTTCTAACCCAGGAAAACTGCAGCTCCCTAAGAAGATTTTAAAATAACATTTCCGGTTTTGCCCCAACATGTTTGTAAACACTGTGGGAGCCCCTAGCGGCACATAAATCCCCCTAGCTTACCCTCAAAAGCCCCACAAAGTCAGCGCAAAAAGGGAGCTGGGGAGTCCCGGGCACGCACCCGGCGAGGCAGTGAGAGCCGGGGGCATTGGCCAAAAAGCGCAAAAAGGGGCGGGGGGGGAGGCGGGAAAAGCTGGGGCGAGCTAATTTGCTAAGCATCTTGGAGGGAGGATCTAATGGCCAGGGGAAACATTAACCCATATATCATAAGTCACATAGTAATCCCTTCCAGACATAGTAAAAAGGAAGTGTATCAAAGGAAGGGGGGGGAGGACAGAAAAAACAGCGGGGATCTCCTGGGAACGGGTTTCAAACTATACAACTTGCACACCATAAGAGAAAAAAAAAACATCAGCACTGGCCCCCCCCGGGCTCATATCCTCTAAACATTTACAATATACAAGTTTGCACAGCCACTCCCAAGAAATAAAATTAAGCTCTCGCTGTCCCCAACTTTTATCCTCTAAAGCATTTAAGAGTTTTTAAAAAAATTTGTCCTCAAGCAAAAGGGGCCCCCGACCAGACTTGATAGCTGTCATAACCTTTGCAAACCGGCCCCGACCAGGGGTACCTAATTCACTCTAAAAGGGGTGTATGGAATTTTTTATCTCTGAAAGGGGGAAAAAATTTTGGGGGCGGCTTAAACAACAGGAAAAAAAGAGCAAAAAAACCCTTTCCTCCCAGTCCAAAAGGGCACCCTTTTCCACACTGAACAAGAAATGGAAAAAAATTTAAATTTCTCCCCCGAACCCCTCCCCAACATTCCAAAATCGGAGGCAAGTTGTTTAATAGACCACCCCCAAGGACAATTACAAAAAAATTGCCACTAATAGCCGCCAATCCCCCCGCCCTCAAGAAACCTGGAAATCCCTGTGGCGATATTTTTGCAGAAAATCAGGGACCATGGAGATGACGGGGAAAGTGGAGTTCAAGGTGCAATGTTGAATGGACGCTGACCTCTCCGATCCCAGCCCCAAGGGGGTGCTCTCAGACAAAAAAACCTCTCTCTGAAACTAGATGACTAAAAACCGCTCCAGGGGGAAAAAACCCGGGGAGTATTTCTACCAAATCTATTCCCCCAAACAATCTGCTCCACCTCTGTGAAAAAGAAATCCCAGCTACAAGCCTTTCGGGTCGCTGCACATAGAAAACTCACCGAATAGGTCCCAATTACGAGGAGAGAAAAAGGGAGTATCTACAAGGGGGGCAAAAACACCCGCAGAGACAGACCGCCGACAAGTCATCGTCAAAATTTTCCAACTATGTTAAAAAATGGAGTTTTTAAACAACCAACACAGTCTTGTCTACTATGATCTTGAAACCTCCCCTGAGGTGTAAAAGGGCCTTCCCACTCCTGCACAGACTTTTCAAAAAAAGATTCGCGCTCTTGTATCCGGCTGTGCTCAAGATTTTCCACATTTTCTACACCTGCTGAAGCAACATACTATTTGGACAAAACAAAAAGGGGTCCTCCGGAATCTTTACCAGGGGGTCTCCCGGGGGACTCTCCCGGACTCACCTCACCCGGGACTACAAAAGGGTGGATAAGAAGGACTCTCTACACAGCCCTGCACCAGCCCCCAAGGAGCAGCGCAAAATGTCCCCCTCTGCTTGGGGACCTGAGGGCATGAAGACTCCCCGATTTTGATTATAAAATTACAAGGCCCAAAACTTATATATAATCCATGCCCAAAAAGTTATCTTTATAAAATAAAGGTTAACTTAAAAAAGCTGGGTTTGAGGAGTCTTTTTATCTGGAAAAATTTGGGATGGGTGGGGTTGTGGGGGGAAGTCTTTTCCCCCTTGGGAGGGTTCCCCGGGGGTTTTTCTGAGGGGGTCCGGGGGGGTTTTCTTCTGAGGGGGAGGGGGTAATTATTTGCGACATTTACCACCCGTCTGACTTGGTACTGTACTCAAAATTTTCAGGGGTCACTGTTAGTATGGGGCGATAATGTTTCTATGCACAAAAAAAAGGTGTTAGCAGGCAAATCCCCCTCAGGGAGCTAAGAGATGGTTTCTTTTTAAAATTTCTCACTTATTTGGAAAAAAGGAGTTTTTCCCCAACCCGTAATGGAAGGAGTTTTTCAGGTTCACTATTTTTCCTTCTGGGTTTTAAAGAGGGGATTGACCCCCTGCATTGTTTTGGCTCGATTTGGGTTTACGACATTTAAATTTTTTTCATTGGGTTAAAGTTTGGTTAATTTATGGACTATTTCTATTTCCAGTAATTAAGAGGGGACAAGATTCCCCCCATGTCCTGTATTAGGTTTACCAGGGGGGAAATTTTATTCACCACCCCCTTTTAAAAACCAGTCTAACTGGCAAAATGATTAATTTATTAACTTCCCGGAAAAGTAAAGGGGCTTTGGGCCCCAGAGAAGGCAATTTATGGTCTTGAACATCTGAACGGTTAAAACCAAATAAGTGCTTTCTGCAGGGACTCAGTTAGAGAAAGGACTTTTTTAGGTTAAAAAAATTTTGGGTGGGAGAGTGAAAAGGGTCTGAAGCATAGGGGAAAACGGCCGGGGCAAAATTATTAACAAAAAGAAAAATTTTTAACATGCGTTTGTGGAACAAAACGCAGGACCTAGAGGGTAAAAAACCATCTGTATCCAATACGAAGATTGCTATATACACGTTATGGGCCTAATGGCGATAAAAAGATTTTTTTTTCCCAAAATTGACACCAATAATTGGAGACGACATCCCTCTGAAAATTTTAGGATTTGATTTTAATGAAGTCCACAATGTCTTTGAGGGGCAATCTCACGGAAACAAAATAAAATAGGGAATTGGGGGGGGAAATTTTTGGGACCCTAACTTGTTGAATTTTGGAGAACCCTAAAACCCCCAAGGAAGGGAGATTCCTTCTACTTGCCCTCAGCAACTTGGTTTTCGTTTTTACATTTTTTAACGTCCGCCCGATGTCGATAAGGTGAGAGCGGGGCCCCAATATATCAGACCTGCCCCAGTCTCCTAAAGAACATGACTTACTCCCCGGGGGGCAGAGTAAAATTGGCGTTTTTTTCCCCGGGGTATAAAGATAGGGAAAAATTTGGGAATTGTCTTTATAACGGTGGCTTGATTACAAGACAAACTCCGATCTGAAAAAAAATCCCCCGTTGTTTTGGGGGAAACCACCAAAGTGGTTCTTAGTGGAAGAAAATAATGTCGTAGTAAAGGGGGCGGAAAAAAATAGCAAATTTAAAAAAAGAGACCAGGGGGCTTTTTAAACCAAAAATAAGCCCCCCCAACCAAGACAAAGGGGGCAAATGGGTTTTTCGCAAAAAAAAAGGGAACTTGAATATTTTTACGCAGGAGAAAGATTGAAAAAATCTCACCGAAAAAACAAATTTTTTTTTGGGGGAAAAAAAGCCGGGAGACGCTTGCGAATTTGGCCAAAAGGTCCCAGGGCCCAATCACGTCAAATACCCTAAAGGGATGAACAAGGAAATTTAAAACATACAGGTAAAGATATCGCGGATATCTTTAAAAAATTCTATTGTAAGCTATATTGCCCATCTAAAACAAGTTCTTGCGAGGCAGAGCAGTGGCTACTTGAGCTAAATATCCCACAACTTTCACAGGAAGATAACCCTATCACAGATGACATTATCTCCCAGACGATACGACATTTACCAAACAGAAACCCAAAAACCGGGCGATTAAACCCCGGGAATTTTTTAAAACACTCCTCCCAGAAATTTTGTCTACGTTAAATGCACTAATTTTTTTTTTTTCTTATTCATACAGTTTTTATTGATGAAATGGTAAAAAAAACAATAGTGGTACATTTGCATGTAGCATAGATATATCACATGGAATGCACAGCATAACATTGCTGAATCCAATGTGCAGCAAGAAACAGTGGTGAATGAAAAGATATACCTCATCGTGTGACAAAGCAATAGTATTGAAAAGGAAAAAAAAAGATAAACCACAGTAACATCTTGTAAGAAGTAGGACATAACAGAGGTAGATTGCTCGGTACATGGAGGGAGGCCTCAAATGCAGAGGCTTCGGGGAAACTGAACAGATCCTCCTCACCGAAAGCCTCCCACCATCCACCAAGCCCTAGGCTGCAAGAGCAAAATGACAGCACTGTCCCACAAACAGGGAAAACCGTAGTAAGAATAGCATAACCAATTAAGACTGTAAAAATAGGGCAGGGGAGCCAGTCGGTGAACGCACTATGAGCTAGTAATCCACAAAGCTCGAAGTCAGCAAATAGTAAATACTTGTTGGAGTCATACCTTACAGGAATGAGCAATATAAGTCGGACGCACAAAAGGAGTCCCATTCACTCCACACCTGCAGAAACCTCACACCCTCCCCATGGGAGTCATTACGTAGCTCCTCTAATCGATATATAGTGTGAATCTCCCTAAACCAATCAGTTACAGTCGGGGCCGCAATGGAGCGCCACAACCAAGGTATTACTATTTTAGCTGCATTTAAGAGGAAGGAAACAAAGGTGATGTTTCAGTACTTTGGGAGGAATTGGCAACAACAATAGTAACAGAGCAGCAGGGTCATTGGGGATTGTTAGTCCTGTCACCAATTGAATCACTTCGATAACTTTGCGCCAAAAATGCTGTAGGGAAGAGCAGCCCCACCAGATGTGAGTCATTGTTCCCACTTCCTTATGAAAGCGCCAACACACATTTGGGACCGATGGGAATAGGGAGTGCAGGAGAGAAGATACTCTGTACCATCTAGATAAGATTTTATAATTTAACTCCTGGATTTTAGAAGAAACAGAAGTCTTGTGGGTTAGGAAGAAAGTGCTGCTCCAGTCTTCCTCCGACAGCTCTCTCGAAAGCTCCTCGTCCCAGCCCCTTTGGAAGGCTAGTTTATTAGGGTCGCCTGGAGAAGTTAATAGGCCATATATCTTTGAAAGATGATGGTTTGAAACTACTTTCTGGAGATACCAGGATTCAAAAAGAGTGGGTGGTCTGTGGAAGTTTAAAGCCGAATATTTGGAGTAAAAGCTGTGAATTTGGTGAGCCTGGAAAGTGAGCCTGGAAAAGGACATTCCCGAAGGGGTCTCGGACCACCTCCGAGTATGTTTTGAAGGCATTATTGGACAGAAAATCTCCAATCACAAGGAAGCCTCTCTGGCAACCAATGGCAGAGAAAATTGCAGAAACTGCTTTGGGGACCTTCGGGTTACCACATAACGGAGTCAGGGGCCCTCCTGTTCTGAAGATAGTCATGGTGGAGGGGAAAGCTCTATGAGTCCGCACCGTGACCTGTGTGACATAGGGAACGTTTCGAAGAAAGCAAGTAGGCAGCATGGAGGGCGGTAAACAGGGTAAGGCAGCCGTGGAGCCTACGTACATAGCCGATTCAAGTTGAACCCATAATTTGGAGTGAGAGTGATGAAAGCGGACCGAGACTGCTGCTAAATAATAAGCCTGCAGGTTGGGAAGGGAGAGACCACCTAATGATTTAGGTCGCATTAGGACCGACTTGGAAATTCTAGGGTGCTTATTAGCCCAAACAAATTGCATAATACTCCTATTTAAGGTGACAAGGAAGGATTTAGGAAAGGATGGAATCGTTTGAAAAAAGGTGGCAGAGTTCTTTTCATGATATTTATTCTTCCCTTCCCTAGAAATCCTTTTTGGGGCCCATTTAAGTAAGTTTGGGAGATGAATGAACAAGGGGCAAAGTTTTAGGTCAATAATTTGGAAAAGGGTTTTTTTTGGGGTGTTAAAACCAAGTATTTTTAAAAAAAAGTTGCTGCCCATGAGAAGGAGAAGTTACGTTTTTAATTTTTTCTGAAGTGTGCATTAAGCAGATTCAAAATCAAAAACCACACTTTTGGACAGTTTATTTGTGATTGCTATGGAGCCAAAAAAAGCCAAGTCTGAACACGAGGGAAAACGTTAGTAAAATTTCAAAAGGGGGATGTCAGCAAAGGCGAGCATTTTGGGGTTATAGTAGGGTTAGGGTTAGAGCGGGTTAAAGGGTTTGTTAGGGTTTGAGGGGGTTTAGGGGTTTTAGCAGGGTTAGGGTTTTTAGTAGGGTAGGGTTAAATAGGGGTTGGGGTTTTAAGAGGGTTTTGGGTTTTAAAGGGGGTAGGGTTTAGAAAGGGTGGGTTTGGGTTTTAGAGGTAGGTTAGGGTTAAAACTAGGGTTGGGTTAGAGTTTGGGTTAAAGCTAGGGGTAAGAGCTAGGGTTTGGATTAGAGCAGGGGTTTGGGTTAGAGGTAGGGTTAAACTATGGTTTGGGTTAAGCAGGGTTAGGGTTTGAGCTAGTGTTAGGGTTTAAACTGGGTTTACGGTTTTTTGCTAGGGTTAGGTTTATAGCTAGGGTTAGGGTTAGAGTTAGGGTTAGGGTTATCTAGGGTTGAGGTAGGCTGGGGTTTGGGGGGGTTCGGGGATAGAGAGGGTTAGGGAACTAGGGTTGGTTTGAGCCCAGGGGTTTG